>ML783290.1:441780-454157 GCA_009831015.1 Picea engelmannii
TCTCTTAGAGCATCATGGTCTAGCTCGGGGGTGGCCAATGGTAAATCCGTCACGAGTGGTTGTGTCTATGGTTGGGAGGAAACAGGCACCCCTTTCAACAGTCGCTTCACATTCTCCATTTCTTATAAGTATTATCATACTCTGTGTATACATATTGGACACAATGATGGAATGTTTGTGTTTATGGTTAAGTCTTTCAGTATTTGAACAATTATTAGAAATGCTCATTTGCTTTTGTAAACTGTTATATCTATTTGATCTTCTATTTATCTCAGTTTAGTTGTTAAAGAGTCATGAGATGTGAATCTGCAGGAGGGTCGAGGTAGGAGTAACTAAAACGTCTAAGTCATGAGGATCCTTTGAGTTTGCCTTAGCAGGAATGTCAAGTTCCACCCTGTGGGAGAAAGGTGTTTCCTTCAAACTATCCACCCATCTAAACGAGGGCTCATGCCCATGTCCTTAACCCATTTGCTGCTAAAAATACTCGCACTTATCCCACAATATTTCCCAAAGGACCTATGTGACCATGGCCTGGGAACCCTGCACTAGTCCGAAAGGAGCTAGCTCTTTCGGCTTCAGGACTTATGAATCCACAATCCTCAAAAACATCCAAAGGCCGAAGTGGTGAATTGATAAGGGTCGTCGATATGGGGATCCAGTGGGGATCTCTCTCAGTCGTTAGATCAGACTTAGGAAGGGTAGAGTTAAGCACTTCGGTGAAGTTCCACTTCGGGAGAATAGGAGTGGTCTAGCGCCGAAACTCCTAAATGTCAGAGTGGCGAAGTAATCTGAACCATTGAGAGTGGAGGGATATGCATCCACAGATCAACCGTTATCTGGAATTTTGGGTGTTCGACGTTCTAAGGACGCGTGAGTTTCCCTTGAGCTCTGTAAGCCAGAGTAAATCCTGGTCGTGAACACTAGGTACACGTGGCGATAAATCAGGTGTGGTCTGAAGAGGAAGTCGAAAGATACACACAAAACTCTCGAATGATGAACTTCTGAAGCGACATGGATCGTCGATATTCGGATCCTACGAGATCCCTCTCAGTCGTCGATCTAAGGAACCCACCCTCGACTGCCCGACCAACTGGGAATGTGTCGTGGAGCTACACGTGGCCCCTACTTATCCCCTGACTAAGGTTGGTCGTCGAATTAGAGTCGTTGGATGAGAGGGTACGTGGTAAGTGATCCTAAAGTCCGGAGACTTAGTACTCCAAAGGAACCTGGCCAAGAATCTATGGAGTGTGAAAATCTTTGAAGTCGCGAACATCGAAATGAATCTCAGTTGTTGGTAGGATGAGGACACTTGGCGCCAGATTAGAGAGTTTGGAAACTTGGCTCTTTGAGAATTCACGACGTGAGGAATTGGTAAGCTTAGAAGTCTGGAGTCGCAAAGTAACGAGAGCTGTAGATTTATGGATCCATGTGGACCCCTATTGACCATGAGATCGAAGGGTTGGGCAGTTATCAGTCCAATATGACGTAGCATGATGACATCATTCAATGTGACGTGAATCCACATTACATATGCCACGTGTCACCCAGATATGGATGATTCATAGACTCCTTATGCCTATTAGAGCGTGACACTTTACATCCCCTAGTGAGGACACATGTCACCCCTGACACTCGTCGCCTGTCAGCTTTTGGTTTGTGCCCGCCTAGCCAACATGGTTGGTGACGTGTCCAAGACCCCAGGAGTATGGATAACTTCGAGAGTTCGAAATATTTGGACGCAGTATAGTATACGGACGTTCAACGACGATCGTCGATCACCGAATGTCAAACGTCCAACGACGATTGTCGATCACCGAACGTCCAACGTCCAACGTCCAACAACGATCGTCGATCACCGAAACGTCGAAAATGTAGAACGAATATCGTCGATTGTCGACTGTCAAACATCAAAAAAGGGACGTTCAACATAAAACATCGAACGTCGATTGTCAAAGGGATAAGGCCACGTGGCGAGATTTCGGGACTTCGGGGATTAGGAAAAAGGAGTGTTCAACGTCGAATGCCGAAGACCCCAACTAACAACGCCCAGGTAGCTTCAGGAGGCCAGAACTTGCAGACGAGATCTCGGATTTTATTGTGGTGGCGATCGTTAGAAAGCTCGTGACGAGCAATAACCAATGAAGATTAGAAAATTAGGATTTGAGATAGTTAGGAAGAACAAAAAAATGATGTTGCATCCCTATAAAGGGTATTTAGGGGTCGAGTGTGTTACAAATTGGTATAAGAGCATGGAAACAACACTTGTCCTGCTTGGGCTCATGCATGAATCGCATAAAAATAATATCATATAACTTTATGGGGTAGCACCCTACCTTACCCCCCTTCTATAAAAAACTTATATGAACCTCTATTGAAGAGAGGAACGAAACCTTCCACTATTAATAGATGTTTTGGAATTCTGCAATGTATGTTGCTAATGATTCCAAATAAAAAAGTTGACTTCACTTTGCAATGATATGTGTTGTTCATGAATTAGTAGATTAGTAACTAACAGAAATTGTTTTATCAGCACTCAAGCAGTCAGTGAACAGCAGAAAAACTACAACGTAAGGGATGGTGACACACCATGAGTTAGGGGAGAGCTCCCACAATAGAGAGGAAGAATCTGATGAAAGGAGGGCGGTGGAAACCCCTTCATATTTGGTCGAAACTACAAGAAGCCTCATGGTAGAATTACAGAGTTATAAAGATAACAATGAAAGGTTGATCAAGAATCAGAAAAAGCAGACTGAAATTAATGCAGTCCTACTCCAAAGTCTATCAGATATATAAAGGCAACTGCAACATGGTCCAGCTACCATTCATGTGAATAGGAATCATACTAAGAAAACTCCTAGTCCACCTGGGATACAAAAACATGGTCCGGAAAGTGGTCACACCAGGAGGAGCACCTCAAAGAAGGCCCAACATGGAGCCAAGAGACACTTAATGGAAGATTCCTTTGGTGAGGACACTGACAACTCTAAGGAATCTTCCAGTAGAAAAACTAGATCCCATTCCCAGACGAAAAGAAAGAAGAGGAAACCTTCCAAGAGTCATGACCTTGAAGAATTCAAGAAAGACAAACCACCCACCTTTGATGGAGAGATTAAGAAGGGGGAAGAAGCAAAAGTTTGGCTACTCGACCTGAAGAAGTAATTCAGAGTTCATGACTACTCTAGAAACTTAAAGGCTCGGATAGCCATTTTCAACATAAATGGGAAAGCTTCCATTTGGTGGGAGGACCTTAGGAATGTGAAGGAATCCATGAGAAGGACTTTTCATGGAAATAATTTGAGAAATACTTCAAGAAGAAGTACTTGTCAGAAAAGTACTTTGATGGGAAGACCAAGGAGTTCTATGAACTCAAGATGGGACAACTCACCATAGATGAATATATCATCAAATTCCTTGAGTTGATGAGGTATCTGCCCTACATAAAGGATGAAAAAGTAAAGATGCAACGATTTATTACTGGATTACCTCAGTCCTATCGGGACAGAATATAGTTTGATGAGCCAAAAACTTTAGAAGATACTTTTCGAAAAGCAAGGTATTTCTATGAGAAATTCAAGAATAAGATAGAACCCCATGAAAATTGGAAGAAGAAAAATAATTCGAGATTCGAGAAGAAGGGGTTTAAATCCTCAAGATTTAAGAGCCATGGTAAGAGCTCTAGGATGAGTCTTCCTGCCAGAAGTGTGTATCAACAAAATTTTCCATCCCAGAGTGGAAATAAACCATTCGGAGAAACTCCAAGTAAGGTTGATAACACGAAGAAAAAACCCTTGAAATGTTGGGGTTGTGGAGAGGAACATTTGTTGAGGAACTGTTCGCATAGGTAACAGAACAATGGGAGGGTCTACATCATCCAAGAGGCTACCACAGTCAATGATGTGGCTAGGAGCATGCCACAAATTTATGCAACCTTGGATAATAGACAAACTGACCACCAAGCTTCAGTGGTGGAGATGGAAAGTACGATTTCCAACCATCTTGTTTCCATTTTAATTGACCCTGGTTCTAATTTGAGTTATGTTGCCCCTCAAACTGTTGAGAAATGTAAATTGCAACAAATTAAACATGTTAAATCATGGCTGGTACAACTAGTCATTGGAACCAAAAGAAAAGTAATAGAAGTCATACCATCATGTCAATTTGTTATAAGTGGGTTGCCCACCCAAGCGAACCTAAGCATATTTCCTCTAGGATCTTATGACTTGATGATTGGCATGGACTGGTTGGCTACCCACAAAACCAAGTTGGATTATTACAGTAAAACTTTGGAGTTTGAAAATGAAGAAGGAAGAAGGGTAACCCTACAAGGGGTTCAAAAGCATGTCTCAATAAGACAAATATCATCCCTCCAAGTGAAGAAGTGTTGCAGAAAGGGATGTCCCTTGTATGCAATACAGTACTAAAATCTATTGAGAATGACAAACCCAGCCTAGAGAACCATCCCATATTAAGAGAATATAAAGATGTATTCCAAGAAGAGGTACCAGGTCTACCTTCAAGCAGGGATATTGACTTTTCAATCAAACTTGTACCAGGAGCAGTGTCAATGTCTAGAACACCCTATAGAATGATTACACCAGAGATAGTTGAGCTCAAACTACAGCTGAAGGAGATGTGGGAGAAAGACTACATTCAACCTAGTGTGTCTCCATGGGGAGCACTAGCCTTGTTTGTGAAAAATAAAGATGGCACACTCAGACTGTGCATAGATTATATACAACTCAATAAGATGACAATCAATAATAAGTATCCCTTGCCAAGGATTGATGACCTATTTGACCAATTAAGGGGTGCTACAATCTTCTCCAAGATTGACTTGAGGTCTGAATACCATCAGGTTCGAATTAAAAACGACGACCTCCACAAGACATCCTTTAGGACAAGATATGGTCACTATGAATTTTTGGTGGTGCCATTTGAACTTACCAATGCACCAACCACTTTTATGTTCACCACTTTTATGTTCTTAATGAATAACGTATTCAGAAAGTTCTTGGATAGGTTTTTGTTGGTTTTCATTGATGATATCCTAATCTATTCCAAGAATAGTGAAGAGCATGAAGAACATCTCAAGCTAGTACTCCAAGTACTAATAGAACATCAACTCTATGCTAAGCTTAGTAAGTGTGACTTTTTTCAGAAACAAGTCCATTACTTAGGCCATGTTCTTTCTGAGGAAGGAGTGGCAGTTGATCCTGACAATATTAAAGCCATCATGGATTGGCTTACCCCAAAGGATGTGTCTAATATCAGATCCTTTATGGGCCTAGCAAGATACTATAGGAGGCTCATAAAGGGATTCTCTGATTGCCCAATCACCTCCCTTCATAAAAAGGGGGTTAAATTCATTTGGACATTAGAATGTAACGAAATATTTCAAGAGATGAAATACCTTCTAACCAATGCGCCTATACTGAAGATTGCAAACCCAAACAAGGACTTCCTTGTGTACAGATTCTTGCAAGGAATGGCTCGGAGGAGTCCTTATGCAAGAAGGACATGTGATTGTCTACGAATCCATAAAATTGAATGAGCATGAAGTCAATTATGTGACCCACTATATGGAATTGGTTGCCATAATGCATGTTTTAAAAATGTGGAGGCATTACCTCTTAGGTAGAAGATTTGTACTTATGACAAACCATAGTGGATTGAAGTATCTGTTTGACCAACCAAAACTCAATGTGAAACAAGCTAGGTGGATAGCTCTCCTTAGTGAGTTTGATTTTGAAATCAAACATATCAAAGGAAAGGAGAATAGGGTGGTCGATGCCCTTAGTAGAAGTATGAAAGTGGTTTGCTTGGCAGTTGTAAGCGCCAGTGAATCAAACATCAAAGAAAGAGTCAGAAGTGCACAAGAAACAGATGCATTTTTCAAGACCGTGACATCATACTTAAAGCAAGAGCCCACAGGGTTGAAGTATGAAAGCTATCGGATGCTTAATGATGGCTTGTTGACTTACAAGGGAATATTGTATGTTCCAAACTGTGACGACTTAAAGAGGTTCATAATGGATTAACTACACAAAAGACCATATATTGGTCATCCTGGTTATCAGAAAATGATCACGGCCACTAGGAAACTATTTTATTGGCCTTAATTGAAAAATGACATAGTTGATTACTTAGCTAAGTGTCATGGATTTCATCACAGAATTACCAAGATCAACCAAACAGAATGACGTCATCATGGTAGGTGTGGAAAAACTGAGCAATGTTGCTCACTTCATACCCGTCAAGTCAACTTGCAAGGCAATAGATACTTCCAACATTTTCATGAAAGAAATATTTAGACTGCATGGCATGCCTAAGGAAATTATATTCGATTGAGATACAAAATTTAATTCAAACTTTTGTAAATAACTATTTGTTGGTTTTGAAACAAAATCGCTCTTTAGTACAACCTATCACCCTCAAGCTGATGGGCAGACAAAGAGGGGAAATCAAGTGTTAGAAGACATGTTGAGGATGCATGTAATGCATCAACCCAAGAAGTGGGAGGACTACCTACCACTGGTAGAATTTGCCTACAACAATGGCTATCGAGAGTCATTAAAAATGAGTCATTTTGAAGCCCTCTATGGAAGGAAATGCGACATTCCAATCAACTGGAACAACCCAGTGGACAGAGTTACAATCATGCTAGATATGCTAAAGGAAATGGAACAACAAGTAATTCAGATCAAACAAAATCTGAAGATAGCCCAAGATAGACAAAAGAGCTATGCAGACATGAAAAGGACTCCTAGAGATTTCAAAGCAGGGGATCATGTGTATCTCCAAGTTAGACCCAGGAAAATCTCTTTGAGGATGGGAGCTTGTGCCAAGATGGCACCTCGGTATTGTGGACCCTTTGAAGTTTTGGATAGAGTGGGACCAATAGCCTATTGGCTAGCTCTCCCCCCCACAGTGAAGGCAAATAATGTTTTCCATGTTTCTTTATTAAATAAGTATGTACATGGTTCTAATCATATTATTGATTGGTCTGTGATTCAGGTGGAACCCGAGGGAGAATTCTTGCCAGAACCTCAATGCATAATAGACAGGAAGGAAACCCCATAGACAGGAAGGAAACCCCACTCAGGAACATATCCATTGCACAGATCAAGGTGCAGTGGAAACACTTTGGCCCAGATGAGGCTACATGGAAAATGGAGGATGCCATGAGACAGACATATCCATTTTTGTTTACTTCTGTACATACAGATCACATCGATAGATAAAACATCGAGGATGATGTTCTTTTAAGGGGGAGGGGATTGTAATACCCCTATTTCCCCCAGTTTGTAAATATAACTATGACTGGCCAAAAGACTATGGCAGACTAAACATGTGTGAATGTTTGATTTAATAAACCTTTGTATAAAAGGGTCAATATATGAATTTTTTGTTATTAATAGAAATTGGATGTGTTGCACAAATGTTGAAAGGGGGGGATTTTTTCAAGATAAACCATGGATGTTATGAGAGAGATGGTGAGGGGAAACCAAGAATGGTTGAGATGACCCTCACCAGACTAGTACCTACTCGGTGTAATTGCTCAACAGTCCTCTGACCCAGAAATGAATTACCAGTCAGGTTGCTAGTTGAAAGGACATTCTCAAGAGTTAATGAGGAGATGGGGCAGGGTACCCATCTGTAAGGCTTCTAGACCTGACCACGAATTGGGATTGGGAACCACGCAACCTTGTTGAGGAAGGAAAGAAAGGAGGTAATTTGGGGGATAGAGGTAGATCTGTAAGATAGAAGAGTAGAGAGAAGAGAAGATAAGAGAAGCATGTTTTCGACTATGGAATAGAGAGAAAAGTTAAGAAGAAAGATCATTTTTGGTTGTAAGAAGCCTTGGCCAGAATCTCGCTACAAGTTGATAAATGAGACTGACGAGTGACTGAGGGAGTACTCATGCATACTTCCTTGCTTGGAGTAGAGAAAACCAGTTGCCAATTTTTTGTGGGAGGAGGAGAGTAACCTTCGTCCCTAACTATCGTGGAGCAAGGAGAAAGAATCTCTCTTAGAGAATCATGGTCTAGCTTGGGGGTGGCCAGTGGTAAATCCGTCAGGAGTGGGTGTGCCTATGGTTAGGAGGAAACATGCACCCATTTCAGTAGTCACTTCACATTCTCCATTTCTGATAAGTATTATCATACTCTGTGTATATATATTGGACGCGATAATGGAATGTCTATGTTTATGGTTAAGTCTTCCAGTATTTGAATAGTTATTAGAAATGTTCATTTTCTTCTGTAAACTGTTATTTCTATATTATCTTTGATTTATCTCATTTCAACTGCTAGAGAGTCGTGAGATGTGAATCTGCAGGAGGTTCAGGGTAGGAGTAACTAAAACGTCTAAGTCATGTCGATCCTTTGAGTTTTCCTTAGTGGGAATGTCAAGTTCCACCCTATGGGAGAAGGGTGTTTCCTTCAAACTATCCACCCATCTGACCGAGGGCTCATGCCCATGTCCTTAACCCGTTTGTTGCTAAAAAGATTAGTGCTTAGCCCACAATATTTCCCAAAGGACCCATGTGACCAGAGCATGGAAACCCTGCGCTAGTTCGAAAGGAGCTAGCTCTTTCGACTTCGGGACTTATGACTCCACAATCCTCGAAAATAGTCGAAGGCCAAAGTAGTGAATTGATGAGGGTCATTGATCTAGGGATCCAGTGGGGATCTTTCTTAGTCATTAGATCAGACTTAGGAAGGGTAGAGTTAAGCGCTTCGGTGAAGTTCCACTTTGGGAGAATAGGAGTGGTCTAGCGTCAAAACTCTCGAATGTTGGAGTGGCGAAGTAATATGGATCGTTGAGAGTGGAGGGACACGTGTCCACAGATCAATGGATATCTGGAAGTTCGGGTGTTTGACGGTCTAAGGACGCACAAGTTTCCCCGGAGCTCTGCAAGCCGAAGTAAATCATGGTCGTGAACGCTAGGTACACGTGTGATAGATCGGGCGTGGTCTGGAGAGGAGGCCGAAAGATACACCCCAAACTCTCAAATGCCAAACTTACGAAGCGACGTGGATCATCGATCTTCGAATCCTATGGGATCCCTCTCAGCCGTCGATCTAAGGAACCCACCCTCAACTGCCCAACCAACCGGGAACGCATCGTGGAGTGACACGTGGCCCCTACTTGTCCCCTGACTAAGGTTGACCATCGAATTAGAGTCATTGGATGAGAGGGTATGTAGAAAGCAATCCTATAGTCCGGAGACTTAGTATTCCGAAGGAACTTGGCCAAGAATCTACGGAGTGTGAAAACCTTTGAAGTTGCGAACGTCGAAATGAATCTCGGTCGTTGGTAGGATGAGGACACTTGGTGCCAGATTAGAGAGTCTAGAGTCTTGGCTCGTCGAGAATTCGTGACGTGAGGAGTTGGTAAGCTCCAAAGTCTGAAGCCGTGAAGTAATGAGACTTGTAGATTTATGGATCCATGTGGACCCCTATTAACCATGAGATCGAAGGGCTGAGTAGTTATCAGTCCAAGATGACGTGGCATGATGGTGTCATTCAATGTGACGTGGACCCACATTATGCGTGCCACGTGTCACCCAAATATGGATGATTCACAGACCCCTTATGCCTATTAGAGCGTTATATGTGTCACCCCTAGCCCTCGTCACGTTTCAGTGTCTGGTTCGTGCTCGCCTGGACAACGTGGTTGGTGACGTGTTTAGGACCCCGTGAGTATGGATAACTTCGGGAGTTTGGAAGATTTGGACGCAGTATAGTATAGGGGCGTTCAACGACTATCGTCAATCGCTGAACGTTGAATGTCCAACGACGCTCGTCGATCGTCGAAAACGTAGAACGAAAATCGTCAATTGTCGACTATCGAACGCCAAAAAAGGCACGTTCAACGTAAAATTCCGAACACCGATCACTGAAGGGTTAAGGCCATGTGGCGAGATTTTGGGAATTCGGGGATTAGGAAAAAGGAGTGTTCAACATCGAACGCCAAAGACCCCAACTAACAACGCCCGGGTAACTTCAGGAAGCCAGAACTTGCATACCAGAACTTAGATTTTAGTGCGGTGGTGACCATTAGAAAGCTCATGACGAGCATTAACCAATGAAGATCCTGAAATTAGAATTTGAGATAGTTAGGAAGAACAAAAATTTGATGCCCCATCCCTAGCAAGGGTATTTAGGGGCCAGGTGTGTTACATCCTACATATGATTATAAACATATTTCAATTGATCTCTTCCTTATGTAATATGATGGTGATCATTTTTGTATGTACTACACTCAACAACTTCATGAATGTGGATCTAATCTATTTATCCCAAATCGATTCCTTGGCTATATCTGATCATTTATTTAGTGTAACTTTATTGATTTTTCCTATGTGCAGGAATCAGGCTTCTTACCCAAAAATGCTCGACCAATATATATAATAAACCCCAAATCCCTATAATCCCACCCCACTTCCCCCCCTCCAATACCTAGATCCCTACTTCAATTAAAAAATATATTTCACCCCTTGATATGGAACAACATATTGACTTTCTTTTCCACAATTTTAAAAGCTTATTTAGGAATGGACATGAGAGGATATTGGTCATCAAGTGAATCCCCCATGATTGGGATAAGACTCTCTAATACAAAATTTTAAGCCTAGGTGAATCCATGAATATCAATGGCACTTTTCGGTACACTAGCGATGAAAAAATGGCCTATACAAACTTTTGATTGAGGTTTTACTTGATCAAGGCTTTAAGCCCTCAATCGAGGTTTCAAATCTTGATCAAGGGCTTAAAACCTCAATTGAAAGTTTTAAACCAAAAATAAAATATTCATGTTAAAAGTACCCCAATCAAGAATTTTAAAATACCTCGATTGGGGTCTTTTAAATCCCTCAATCAAGGTATTTTAAAACCCTCTATCGAGGTATAAATGTCGATCAAGGGCTTGAAAGTCTAATCATTCTCCATTTATGTAAGTTGTCATGGAGTTACAACTTACAGGAGGTGAAATCTCTTCATCTCATCCATGGAAGGTGGCAAACTTGGTGCACGTAGATTCATCATTGAATCCTCAAATCCAATGACATAATTTTCTCGTTTTCAATTTCATACTATATCTTTAATTTATTTATTTTTAAAACTTATACAAACTTGTTTCCTCCTGAGTAATGAAGGCACTGAAGAAAAATATGTATCTTAAAAACTACACAACCAAAAAATTATAAAAAAATCGTCTTGTGAATGTTTCCCCTTCAAAAGGGTATTTCTAATTTTTCTTTTTATGTAAACAAGTATAAAATGTGATTCAAATATTGATTTGTCAACTTCAAAAATTATAATTTTCGTTAAAAATTTTTTTTAAAAAAGACACTACTACATTCTATGTAGATCATGCTCATAAAAATTTTTTTGAAAATTATGCATTGAACATTGAATTAGGTGTTGGGAACAAAAGTCATTTTTTTCCGAGGAAACAAAAGTCATTTGTTAACTTTTTTGGAAATTTGCAAGGACAAGCATTTAATTAAATGCAAATTTGTTACATTAAATGACATTAATATTTTTTGAAAAAAAACATTAAAAAGATAACTCTTCACGCCAAAATTCACAAGGCATATACGAGTTTTGAAAGCTTCACTTTAAAAAAATGTAAACCATAAAATTTACATCACCATGGTTCACTAAAAAGTGGAACACATATTCATTATTTCACCCAAGTACAAGCATTACATTTTTAGCGTGGTTGGTATATTTTCTTTTTATGTGCATTTTTGCATTTCATGTATATTGCACTCATGCTTGGGCATCTTTGTCTCTCTAGCACACTTTTGGTTCAACCCTAGCACACTTGTTTAGTGCTAGTTTTTTTTAATCTAAATTTTTTGGTTAATGTTTTGATTCCATTCAATCCTCTCTTTATGTTTGTGATATCAACAATTACATCAGTAACACATCCCTATTTAGCCAAGCCCACAAAATGATGAGTTTTACCCACTCCTAAATCATATCCATCTTGGTTCTTCATTCTTCTAGCACAACTCTTACCCATCAAGCTCCTCATCATCATTGGCATTCATGGAGCTCTTTGATATTTACCATAGATCCATCTTAACCCCTAATTTTGGGCCCCGGTAACAGTGACGTTTTTTCTCTTGCAGATTGTGCTTTCTTCAGGTTGGCTCTGATACCATGTTAATGGTTTATGCTATTATTATAGTTCTTTGCATTTCATAAAGATAAGAGCATAAGCACAAGATCACTGAGAAATACACATCCACAATAGACACAACATATATCCTGGGAAACCCTCTAGGGGAAGAAAACCCAGCAAAAACTTCCTTATCATAAATAGCTTATCAAGAGTTCAAGAGATAACTCAACCAATACAGAAAA
>ML783290.1:462763-477527 GCA_009831015.1 Picea engelmannii
TCAAAGCAGGTTTCTTTTATCTAAAGGTAGATCTGTAAGCTTAAACATGACAAGCCATGAAGGGACTTCAGCCACTAAGCCTCCTCTGTTTGATGGAACAAATTTTGCCTTCTAGAAGGTTAGAATGAGAACATACCTAATGGCCTTAGGTGTTGATGTTTGGGATGTAGTAGAGACTGGATACATAAAGCTTGTTGTGCTAGCTTCCAAGGATGATAAGTTAGAATTTAGCTTTAACACTAAAGGAATGAGTGTTATCTTGAATGGACTTGCAGAAGCCAAATTTGTAAAGGTGATGCATCTTCAAACTGCCAAAGAAATGTGGGAGAAACTTATTAGCAGCTATGAAGGAAATGAAAAAGTAAAAGATGCCAAACTTCAAACATTTAAGTTGAAGTTTGAACAACTAAAGATGAAACAGTTAGCAAGTATTTTTTAAGAGTTGAAGAACTTGTGAATGCCATGAAGGGTCTTGGTGAGAAGATTGAAGAATCAATTTTAATTCAGAAGATTTTAAGATCTTTGCTTGATAAATTTAATCCAAAAGTCTCTGCAATAGAAGAACTAAATGATCTTAAAACTCTGTCCATTGATCAATTCCTAGGAACTTTAACTGCGTATGAAATGAGAATCAACAAAGATAAATCCATTACTAGAGAAGCATCTTTTAAAGCAAACAAGGATACTGATTCAGATTTAGATGATATTGAGGCAAAATTTGTGAGAAGGTTAAAGAAAGGATCAAGAAAATATCAAGGCAAGCTTCCCCTCAAATGTTTTAACTGTGGTAAGATAGGTCACTTTGCAAATAAGTGTCCACACAAGAAGAAGGACCAGAACTCTAAAGGTGAAGAGAATTACAAATCCAAGAGATTTGATAGAAAGAAAAGTTTGTGTAAACAATGATGACTCCTTAGAAGACACTGATAGTGACTATTCCTGTGAAGATAAAGTAAATGAATTCATACTTATGGCCAAAGAGGATTATGATAATAAAAACACAGACAGTGATGATAATGATGAAGAAGTTGTGGTTGACTTGGAAAGAGAGTTGATCAGCGCTTTGGTAGAGATTGACAGACTCGAAATTAGGAACATAAAGCAAAAACAATTGCTGATACAATTCGAGAAAGACAGTAAACAGCCTGATGAAGACTTTGCCCTACTAAAAGTGGAATTAGAAGAGGCAAAGAAAATCGAGGACATTCTGAAACAATAGTTATCAGAAAAGAAGGCAAGATGTAAAGCTCTGGAAGAAGAAGTAGTGAAAACTAGAAAAGAGTTGGAGAAGTTTCAAGCCTTGTATCATCAGAATCTGTCAAGTATCAAAGCCTTAGAAAGATTAGCCACCATTCTGGATCAGCAAAGGAATCCAAAGTTGAAAACAGTTTTGGATTATGAAGAGGAATCAAGTAGTGGTCATCCAAGTAACAAAGACTTCATCAAGTTTGTCAAATCTACAACCAATGACGACAACAAACCTGCAGAAACAAAGGAAGATAATCAACCGCCCAGGAGGAGTAAAGAAAAAGGTATCAGAACTGAATTTGTAGAACAAGGAAATAATGCACTCCCTGCTCAAGGAAATCATCAACATGGAAGAAATCGATTTGCTCAAAGAAGACAACCATTTTCCAGATACAAAGAATTTTTCTATGGATATTGTTTCTACTGTTCTAACTTTGGTCACAAAGCTGTAAATTGATCCTTAAGACTTAGACATGAGCAATTAAGATTTCCAAGGAATAAATATCTGCCACAACAAAAAATGATACAGCCAAGTAACAAACCAATCACAGATTGCATATTGCCAAATTAAGTCTAGAGACATGCAACTGAAGAGGTCAGGAAATAATAAACAGTATGTGAGTAGACAACGCTGCAACAATAACTTTGACCTATTGAACAATGAGATTGAATGCTATAACTGTCACAACTTTGGCCACAAAGTTGCAAACTACCATCTGAATAATTACAAAGCAGATTCAAGGATAAAGTTCTTAGATAGAAAGGTCAACACATGGAAAAGGAAAGATAGTGAAAAATGTGGTCTAGCACTTTCAACTCAAAAACAAAAGGCCTCCGGAAATATAGACATTGGATGTTCTAAACACATGACTCGAGACAAGGATAAGCTTCTGTCCATAAGTAAAAGCAAAACAGAAAATGTGATCCTTGAAAATGATGAACCAGGTAAAAACAAGGATAAAGGGATGGTGAGTTTAAGTAATGGAAAAGGAGATTCTCATGATGATCTTCCTGGGATGAAACATAATTTGCTCAATGTAAGTCAAATGTGTGACAGAGGATGTAAAGAGGTGGTCCTTTCCAAAGACTGTAAGATAAACTCTGTAAACTCAGGACAAGTGGTGGCTAAATGCATAAGGACAAAGGCTCTTCACTATTTAGTAAAGGCTCTTCTCTTACTATTTTTCTCAGACTTTTTTGTCCTGATGATGGATCCTGCTATGGATCCGAAACGTCGACGACAAGATGTCATCAACACTGTGGATCTTCCGACAAATTCTGAACAATGTTGATGTTGAATTCTCCCCTGCAAGTAAAGAAGAAGATTCAGATACAATAAAAGAATGTTCAGTTAGCATTTATCCCATGGAAGAAGTAGGAGAAGAATCATGTCATAAGATGGAAGCAGAAGTTTTGAAAGTTGAGAAGTCAAACACCCAAATCAAGTTCTTGAACAGTTCCATGACCCTGGATAAAATCTTGGATAGTCAGAGATCACCAAATGACAAATCCGGTATTGGACTCAACAAGGTAGAAATCAGTGCTCTTAAGAAACCTGATACAAGTCCTCCATTTGTAAAAAGGAAAAGCAGATGTGAGAATGTTTGTAGTGTCTTTCTCTTGTGATGTATATGGTCATAAAAGCCTTGGGTTGTAAGAATCGTGGAAGAAAAATGAATTTGCGGTAATAGAAATTGATGAGAATCAATGGGCAGATCCAATCCAAGGGTTGTTTGAAAAGTACGAGCTACAATTACGTAGTGTTTCAATAGGACAACATCATCCTCAGCAACAACATTTTGTTTTACAAAATGATATACATGACACCCTGTAGAGATAACAAGAGGAAGAACCTTGTCAGGGAAAGCTAACATTTTACGAACAAAGGGGGAAAGCAGTCAAAAGCAGAGAGAGAACAATGACAGGGGGAGTCATCCAGTTATGACAAGAAAAGGTTGATGAAGGAGTCCCAGTAAGAGAGGTGAGCAATTTTGAGTATTCTACGAAGGATACAGCGGAAGATGAAGATGAACAGGTCCAAGAATCAAAAGGAGAAGACTCTGGCTTAGATACAAATACTCTGCAGGACTCAAATAAGACAGTTCATCCGTTTAGAGGGAGTTTGTATTGGTTGAATATCTTATACCTCCGATAAGTACTGCGAAAACTCAGGGGGAGCGTGTTTTTTTTGACATTGATGTCAAAGGGGGAGAAAAGAGTCTGGGTGCCTTTGTTGCCATCAATGCCAAAGGGGGAGATTGTTGGCATGTTTTACAGGCAGCGTATTCTTGTCATCGATGGCAAGTACAACAATGGCAATGGCTTAAGTACAGGAAGAATGTGTCAGGCGAGCACCAGAAGTATTTTGGGAAGACACAACAGAAGCAAGTTCGATAAGATCAGAAGAGATAGTGCAGAGGCTTAAGTACAAGAAGAATGTGTCAGGCGGGCACCAGAAGTATTTTGGGAAGACTAGCAGCGCAACGATTATCGCATGGCAAGATCAGAAGCGTAAACTCCATTTCGAAGTTTTGGATACCGGGAGTTGGAGGAGTCAAGGAAGCAACTCACGGTAGAAAATCGTGAAATGCGAAACCACGACTTAAGCGTAAACTCCATTTCGGAGTTTCAGATACCGGGAGTTGGAGGAGTCAAGGAAGCAACTCACTGCAGAAAATCGCGAAATACGAAACCACGACTTAAGCGTAAACTCCATTTCGGAGTTTCAGATACCGGCAGTTGGAGGAGTCAAGGAAACTCACGACAAGAATGATGAAATCACGAAATGTGAAACCACGACGTTTCGGAGTTTCAGATACCGGGAGTTGGAGGAGTCAAGGAAGCAACTCACAGCAGGAACTCGCGATATGCGAAATCACGAAAAGATCTGGATCGTCAAATCATCAAGATTGTGGACCGTTGATCTAACTCCATTTCGGAGTTTCGGATACCGAAAGTTGGAGGAGTCAATAGTCGAGACTCGTCATCATAGGAGTCTCGAAGTTGCGAAATGTGAAACGCCGAAATCCCGAAACAGGTACATCAACAAAGACTCCATTGTGAAGTTTCGCAGACCGGGAAATCAAAGATCAAAGGAACTTTAACCTTTGAAGTAGCAAACCCCGAAATCCCGAAACAGACACATCAACAAAGACTCTATTTCGGAGTTTCACAGACCGAGAAATCAAAGATCAAAGGAACTTTAACCTTTGAAGTAGCGAACCCCGAAATCCCAAAACAGGCACATCAACAAACCACGTCAGCAAACCATGTCAGCAAGGACAGGTGGCAGCCTACGTCAGAAAGGACACGTGGCGCAATCATATAAGGACAAGTGTCAAGTTGATTTGGCATTTCAGAAACCTGGAAATCACAATTTTGAGTGACACATGGCAGACACACGGATCACGACACGTCATCGAGTGACGTCATTCCAGGAATTTAGTTTCGGGAGTTTTAGCATCAACTCTCCCCCAAAGTCCCGAAAGCTAAAGTTCCAGGGCAGAGGATAGTCGTCCGATCACCACGGATCGTGGATCGTTGATCTGAAGAGCGAAGCACTCAAATGATTAGCGAGTGGTCATAGGTTGTGGTCACATCGTTGAGAGTTGGAGGAAGGCGCTAACAACTAAACTCCAATTCGAAGATCGCGACTTGGAGAGTCAAGATGCCTCGCAACAGGAATTCACGACATGCGAAATCGCGAAATGCCGAAATGCGAAATGGCGAAATCAACGCGAGACCCTGTGTTTGTAATCCAATGGTGTTGGATACTTGGAAATCTGATCGAAGGGCTACTGTTGTTCTTCACAGTTAATCGATCAGTTACAATTCAGTTAGCATCACTGAATCATGACTCTTGGACGGTTGGCGATTCAGTTGCTGATGCGTTTTCTTGGAGGTTCACAGTGTAACTGCTAGAAACGACTGATGGTTTCTGCCAGAGGACTTGAAGAGACTTCAGGGCGATCGCCAGAGAAGATGAAGAATCTCGAGGCATCTTCCAGTGGAATGAAGACTGTTCATAGAGGTATTGACAGATGTAAGACCGTTGGAACCTGGAACTGCAACAGAGAGGGTGAGCTCGACTATGATAGAGAAAACGAAGAGTCTCGACTGTTAGACAGGCTAAGGAATCTCAGCATAACACCCGGTGATGATGAACGCATGGGTATAATCGCCAGAAAAGCTGAGGAATTGCCATGATGATCAGGAAGAGGACTCGACACAAGGAGAACATGCAGAACATGCAGAACATAGAGAGTGTGTTGATGCTCGAGGGAATGAAGCGGTGGCAATGTGGAGTGGCAGTGAATATCCCGATGTGGAGAACAATGGCGCTGTGAGAGCATGTAGAAGGATTGCGCATATAGCATGCACAAGGTGCATAGAGACTATAAGAATGCAGAACAAAGAAGAGATGAGTGTTGCTGTTGAGAGTGATTCAGGTGTGTAGAAAGAGGCAGAGTGCAGCAGCTGAAATGCATAGAAGAGGAATGGTGCATTGAATGGGCATGGCGCACAGAGCATAAAAGGCAGAAGAACAAAAAGAGCAAGGCATGTGTGCAGGAAGACGATGAGGCAGACAGAGCAGGGCAGTGTAGCAGAACAATGATGAGACTGGTAAGCCATTGATGAACATTATATCACTATAATAAGTTTCAGTAACAAAGATTGATATTTCAGGGTGGTAGGGAGGTGCTAGGGAGGACTGTTGTCCTCAGAGGTTCAAGTGGGTGCTTGAACACAGGGAGTTGTAGCTTCCATCTGGTTGCAGCCAGAGAAACCGGGGTGGCAGGGTGGTGCAAGGGAGAATTGTTGTTCTCTGTTATATAGGTTGGTGCCTGTGTGACTGGAAGTTGGTGCTTCCATCCAGTTGGTGTTGGAACACTTAGGGAGTTGTTGCTTCCTTCTAGTGGGTGCTAGAGAAACCAGGGAGTTGGTGCTTCCTTCTAGTAGGTGCTAGAGAATCCAGAGAGTTGGTGCTCTCAGCAAGTAGCAGCTTGCAAAACAAAGGTTGTAGCCTCATTATGAGTTGGTGCTCATAAGTATGATAATGTACAGAATGTAAAGATTACTTATCATATAAAGAAGAAGAGGTTTTTACCCTTTATGGGTTTCCTCAGGAAATATTTGTCTCTGTGTATCTCATATGTGTGAATGATGTTGAATGTTCTATTGCTTACTTCCCTGCATTATTGTGATTGTCATTGAGTGCTTTGTAAAGAGTTTAAAATAAGCATAATTGTTTAAGCACGGTAACAACTGATTCACCCCCCCTCTCAGTTGTTCAACACCTAAATCCGTGTGGATATGGATTTCAACAAAGGATTTCCAGCATAAATCAATTTTGATGCAAAAGAATATGGCTAGAAGCAGCCTCTTAATTACCAGCAGGTTCCCTTCCCATGTAGAGCATGTTTTGAAATCAACCACATCGCATCACACAGCGCCAAACCAGTGAAGAGGGTTGACCCCTCACATATCTCACCAAAAACACACTTGGTGGGTGGGAGAAAGAGAACACCTAATCAACAAGGAACTTCTAACGACTCCTTGAATCCCAACTTAGCCCCAAATCTAAGTTATTTCACCTGTGTTGCAGGGAGAATGAAAGACTCAGAGAGCTCTCGTGACTCCATAAGGTCTACAGGGAAATCATCCTTCAGTTGAACCAGTACAGTCAGCTCCACCACAAGAAAATGCATTGAATCAAGTTCCAAGTCCAAAGGAAGTCGCAGATCCAAAGAAATAAACCACTAAAAAGAACCTTGACCCTCTATCTACACAGGATCAAAGAATGGTAACCTCTCCTCACACCCCCTCCTCAAAGACCACACCTCCCTGTCCCTCGAAAAAGGAAAGGAGTTAGGTCAATGTAGCAAAGGAAGAGGATGAGGCCAAGAGCTCTCTGGACAACAAGCAGGTCCTCCAGGAAGACGAAGATGAAAGCATAGCAAAACTAGAAAACCGGGAGCACTGAGAACCAGCAACAGGGAGAATGGGCAAGAAGAATGGGCAGAAATCTCCAAGAAGAAAAAGAGAAAGCTGCCCCAGCGGACATTGACTTGCATTAACATATATTTCTTCTTTACTTTGCTATGTAGTCAACATGTAAGAGTTTATTTATGTACTCTAGGAAAAGAAAGAAACATGACGAAGTAAAGAAGAATCTCCCTAGCTTATAAGTCTCAGGGGATCCTCCCAAACAGGAGACACCATTATGATATTGTGTGCATCATCTCGTTGTTAATGTCGCCTCAGGGTAAGCATTGGCGAGAGTCCAGAATGTAATTTGTCAGTGACATCGGCAGAAAATATCGGAATATCTCGGAAAATGTCTCAAGACCTCAAAAAAATACAAAAATACTCATTTTTTTCAATTTTGTAAACATCTAAAGCAACAACAACATCAAATAAACACATTGCTACATAAGTATGAAAATACAACTAATAAATAAGATGCATAAGATGTCAAGTGGTCACATATCGTTACTAAACTGAAAATTATGAAACATGTTTCTAATAGGATGATACAAAATCACATCAAATGATCAAAATAAATGTATCTCATGAGATGAAACATCACGAGGCATCTAGATACTAAATGTAATATCCCCTTCCAAGTGACAAGGATATTGGGAGACTTAGTAATCTAGTTGTTCCCCTAGACTATAGTCTCATTGAAAACGGGACTAAGGGGCTAAATGGTTACTAAGGTGTTAAAGTTATATTATTAAAGTGACTTTGGCTAAAAAGAAAATAAAAGCTAGTTGGCTAAGATGAGAAAAATAAAGTAATAGACCTTAGAAGCCAATTAAATAATTTAAGTGAAAATTAGAAGTTGGAGTAGAAAAGGAGAGGAGGGCGCCTCACGCCTAATTCTCGTCATTTCTCACTTTGCATCTTGAGCTCTGCAACTGAGACATTTTGAGGGTTTTGAGTAAACAAACCCTAGAGATCAATAAGGAGGTGAAAGATTCCTCTGTTCTTGATCCAAGCTTGGCCAAGGTGGTGAAAGATTCCACCCTCACCATTTTATTCAGTATAGGACAGTTCAGTAGTAGTTTGTGGAAGCAAGGGCACAAATCTAGGGTTTTTTTGTAGGATTGGGGCGCACTGTTGAAGGAATAAGAGTTCGATTTGGCTAGGAAGTTGGGGATCTGGAGTATATCTTGTTACAGGGGTGTTTGTAATCACTAGAGTGCCTTTTCTCATCAATTATTGAGGGTTTATCTCTGCATATTTATTTATTCCTCGCGCTGGGCGAATTTTTGAAGGAGGGCGCACTTGTTCTTCAAGGTACAGAGCTTTGGAGGATTAGATCTGTAGTGACAACCAGGGAATCTCTTCTTATGAGTCTACCATCTTCAGATCTACAGATTTGTAGCATATTTCAAGGGTTTGGAGGCCAAATCTAGCATGGCCGAAATTCCTAGGGGAGTTCTATCCAGAGAGGGGCGCAACTCAACCAGAACAGTGAGCTAAAGAAGAGAAGGGAAAGAAATTGATGTTCCAAATCTTGCATGCAGTTGTTGGGAGTTCTGGAGAGCTTATCTCCCTCTATTGTCATTGTATCTTGGAGCTATTATCAGCCACGCATTATTCTTCCATCTTGGTTCAAATCTGTCCATCTCTTGTACCGAGGTCAGCTATATATTTAAATAAAATACAAATCTAAGGAATTTGTGGCTATTTCTTGTGTCATTTCTATTGTATCTCATTGCGTATCTATTGTTTTCTATATTTCCATAATTTATTTGCTTTAAAACTCTACAACACAACCCCAATGCAACCTAGAAGGCTAAAACAACAAACTGTTTGATAAAATATCACAATAAGAAAACAATAACCCACAAAATTCCTGGTAAATCCACTTGGGAATATCACAGTGGTATCAGAGCATAAATCCTCCCAGCCTGTGAGGGTTGCTAATGGAAAGCTACAACAGAAGGAATAAGGACAAAAAGGCAGGGGAACCAGAGCCAAATCCAGAAATGGAGGAGAGATAGGAAACAGGGGATGGTAATGACAAAGGGGTTGATGTGGCAAATATAGTTCAGGAATTGAAGCATTCTATTGAAAGGACACAGTTTGACATGCAGCATCACTTACAAGAGTCACAAGAATACTTGTCAAGAGGACAAAATGAGATGAAAACAACCTTGTCAAACATACATACCTCCTTAGAAGCAGGACAAGACAAGAGTGCACAACTACTCATGCAGATGGTACATGGTAAGGAAGCACCTCATTATGAAGGGAACAATGGAGCTAGTGGTTCTCATGGGGGAGAATGGTATCAAGTGGAATCTAATCATAGAACTCATACTGAAGGACAGGGCCTCTTTGGGGGCGCAACTAACAGGATACCAGAGAATAGCAGGGACACACCTAGGCCTTATATGCCTAGTTTCTTGGTACACAGTAGCAGGATGTTCAAGGTCGTATGGAGGTAGAAGATAACTTTGAAGACTATGCAGCCTTGAGCGCAGGTTTCAAGAGGCAGGTCACACTATCAGAGTATTGTGGGATCAAGTACAAAGGAAGGTCTAGGGAGTTTCATAGGGGAAATTCTTATCTAGGGCGCAAAGCAGGGAAGATGGAGATTCCCCCCTTTGACGGATCAGCCAAATCATCTGCCAAGGCTTGGGTACAGAAACTGGATGCATACCTGCAACTAAATCCCATTATGGAGTTGGATGCCATCAAGTTTGCTACATTATATTTGGAGGGTAAGGCCCATGAATGGTGGTACCATGGGATGACCACCTTAGGGCATGCACATATCACTTCCTATAGGGATTTCACACAGAGGCTCATGGACAGATTTGATTAGGATGACCCAGAACTTCACTTTAGAGAACTCACCCAACTTAGACAGACAAGATCAGTTGAAGCATTCATAGAGGAATTCCAGAGGATAGCAGTCATGGTCCCAGACGTGTCAGAGTCCAAACTAATGATGTTTTTTTTTTTCTGAAGGACTAACAGAACCCTTGCGTGGGTGGGTCAAGGCGTTCAAGCCTACCAATTTACAAGATGCAATTTAGAAGACCAAGGATTTGGCAGGAGCAACCCAAAAAAACAAGTTCACTCCAATACCACCTCTTGTTCCAAGAGGAAGGGGGTCAAAATTTGCAGATAAAGGAAAAGGAAGGATAGATGAAGCCACCAGAAGGGAGTTGAGAAGGAAACAACTTTGTTATACTTGTAAAGAGCCTTGGGAACCAGGGCACAGATGTATGGAGAAAGGGAAAATACACTACATTGAGGTACTCTTAGATAGTGAGGAGGAGGAAGATGAGGTTGGACATCTTCAAAATATGGAGGTAGCCCAAACACATGAAGAGCATACACAAGAGGAGGGTGAAGAGGAGAGAGTGCACAAGCAGCCAGGGATTAAGAAGGTCGTTATAGTATCCATCAGTGGGGTGCAAAGGTTTAATACCTTCAGAATAAGAGGAGTCCTCCAAGGACAAAGGGTTACAGTGCTCATTGATGATGGGGCCTCTTTTAATTTCATTGATTCAGCCTTAGTGAACAAGAGACATCTACCCACTGTAGAGTTTGAGGGATTTTTGGTGGAGGTAGCAGGAGGGTGCACCATGCCTTGTGACAAGTATTATCGCCAAATGAACCTTACCTTGGGTAGGTACAGTTTAACTCAGGATTTCTATGTGATGGATCTTCCAGACACTAATGTGATACTTGGAGTTCAATGGCTTAGCACCTTGGGGCCCATCACTACTAACTACCAGACCATGGAGATGTCCTTCAATTCTGAAGAAGGAAAGAGGGTAACCTTGAAGGGAATTACAGAGAATACACCCAAGGTGGTTTCAGTAAAGAGCATGGAGGTTGTTTTCAAGCATGGGGACGTGGCTTATGCACCAGAGTGTCTAGTTGTCACCCAAAACACTCAAGAAAAGTGCCAATATTATTCACGTGACATACAGGGGATAATTGATAAGCATGAGAAGGTTTTGGGGCAAATTCCCCCAGGGAAACCACCAGATAGGGGATTTGAGCACATCATAGAGTTGGAGGAAGGAGCCAAACCAGTCATCACCACACCCTACAGGCATCCAAAGAAGTCCAAGGATGAAATAGATAAAGCTATCAAAGAGTTATTAGACATGGGACATATTAGACCTAGTTCTAGCCTTTTTGCATCTCCAGTTGTATTGGTCAAGAAAAAGGATGGTACCATGCGCATGTGTATTGACTACAAGGCCTTGACCAAGAAAATCATCAAAAACGGGTATCCCATTCCCAGGATAAATGAGCTATTGGATGAGCTACATGGCGCAGTGTATTTCACCAAGATTGATCTGCGCTCTGGATACCATCAAATCAGGATGAACGAACAAGATATACACAAGACATCTTTCAGATGCCACTATGGACATTATCAATTCCTAGTCATGCCATTTGGGTTAACCAATGCGCCAACCACCTTCCAATCTTGCATGAACCATATATTCAACAAACAATTAAAGAAATTTTTGCTAGTTTTCTTTGATAATTTGTTGATATATAGCAAGACATGGGAAGGTCATCTCAAGCATGTGGATGATATCTTAAGCATCATGGAAGAACAAGCATTGTATGCCAAAGAGCCCAAATGTGATTTTGGGATGACTAAAGTTCTATACTTGGGTCACATCATTGGGGCACAAGGGGTGCAAGTTCACCAGGAGAAGATCCAAGCCATATTAGATTGGCCCATACCCAAAACACTTACAAAGCTCAAGGGATTCCTTTGGATTTGCAGTTATTACAGGAGGTTTGTTAAAGGTTTCTCTCAGCTATGCGCACCATTGATTGATTTGACCAAAAATGGGGCATTCAAGTGGAGTAATGAAGCATAGTTGACCTTTGACAAAATGAAGAAGGTAATGAGCACTTGCCCAATTCTATTTTTACCGGATTTTTCTAAACCATTCATATTAGAGTGTGATGCATCAGGGGAAGGAATTGGAGCTGTACTCATGCAAAATAGGCATCCTATTGCGTTTGAAAGCCAAAAACTAAGAGGGTCTGAGCTAATATATACTATTTATGACAAGGAGATGCTAGCTAGAATGCATGCTCTAGCCAAATTCAAACAATACTTGGTGGGAGAAAAATTTGTGGTCATAATATATCATAATAGCCTCAAGTACTTACTAGAGCAGAAGGATCTCAATGAGAGGCAACAGAAGTGGGTGAGAAAGATTCAAGCTTATAACTTTGACATAGAGTTTGTCAAGGGAAAAAACAATGTGGTAGCAAATGCCTGATCTAGAAGACCCTCAGCCTATTCCATTTCAAAGATATCAGTTGATTGGAAATCGCATCTTTTGGTAGAATATTCAAAAAATACGTTTGCATCTGAATTGATGGATGGTCAGGTCCAAGATGATAGGTACAAGATTGTGGATGACATCATATATTATAAGGGAAGGATTTATTTGGCTCCTAAATCCAAATTTAAGGAGAAAGTATTGCAAGCATTCAATAACTCACCATTAGCAAGGCATGAAGGATTCCTCAAGGCTTACAGGCAGGTTAGAGAAAGGTTCTCTTGGAAGGGCCTCAAGGAGGATGTTACGCGCCACATCAGGGAGTGTGTTGCAAATCAACAAAATAAAGAAGAACACACCCACCCAACAGGTTTATTGCAGCCTCTTCCCATTCTAGAACTCAAATGGGAGAGTATATCTATGGACTTTATAACAGGGATGCCTAGGGCGCAAGGTAAGGATAGCATTTTTGTGGTGTTAGATCGCTTGACCAAGTTCGCCCACTTTTTTTCCATATCCATAGAGTACGGCGCATCACTTGTGGCAGGTTTATTCTTCAGGGAGGTCTTCAGCTTGCATGGGATGCCCAAGCCTATTGTGAGTGACAAGAACAGTAGATTCATGAGCACATTTTCGCAGGAGCTATTTCAGCTAATTGGCACAAAGTTGACCCCTAGCACTAGTTATCATCCACAGACAAATGGCCAAACTGAAATAGTCAACAAGTGGGTGGAAGGATATCTTTGGAACTATGTATCATGGCAACAGAAAGCATGGGTCAAGTGGTTACACTTGGGTGAATATTGCTACAACACCACTTACCACATGTCCATTAGTATGTCTCCTTTCAGAACCCTATATGGTTATTATTATCGCGCAATCCATACTTGCCCAAACCCTAAAGGCAAGTAGGCTTAGATTGACGTAACACAGAGATAACCCTATCACTGTCACTCCAATAGGGTACCTCTTTCTCTTTAGCAGGAAAACCTCACTCCAAGGGAGACATCCCAGGATCTAGTTGGTTGAGGAAAGGGAAAAGTTAAGGCTAACCACCCCTCTCTAGGTCACTCAAAACAAACTTAAGTCTTGTTGGATGAAGCAAAAGAGAATAAAGTGTACCTGCCCCTTACCAATACAACAACAAAAGTTATGGCAGCAACAAGTGATGATGAATGCTTCAACAAGACTTCAAGTTTATAGAGATGATTGTTACCAATCAATGTATGAAGCAAGTGATAAATATATAGCAGTAGTAATTAATTAATGACAGTTGTAATAATATCCAGAAAATGCACTTGAATAGACAATATAACAAGATATTGTGAAGTCCTGAAATGATAACACTTGTCTCATACAATTTCTAAATATATGTCAATCAGAAAATAAACTGTAACAGGCTGCGAATGATAACTGTAGCAACAACAAAATAAAGTTATGACAGCAGTAGTAAAATCTTCATAAAAGTATTTAGAAAGGCAATTTGATGCACACTTTAGTCTTGGTTGATTGTACCTTGCCTTATACAATTTCTGGATTGATTTAAGTGGTCAAACAAGTTTGGATAGGCTGCAAAATGATGGTTGTAGCAATTATTATAACAGCGGCAACTAAGTGGTTAGTATTCCTAGACTAGGTTAGCAAGTTAGTTTAGGTTAGTAGGGTATTAGGTAGAGAGATTGAGTTTGAAGTTTGATGATTCTTGTCAAGAAACAGGGGTTGAAGACTAGTGCCTCTTAGGGGTAAATGGAGTCAATGTGGGTGGCTCCCTCTAAGGCTGCAAATTAATGATGATACAAAAAAGTCTAAGAGGGAAAAAGTCTAGGAGTAGCAACTAAAGTCCTCCTAGATTTTGACCTTAAGAGACAAAGTGCTAGGGTGTAGGCACTTCTAGGCCCTAGCACCTTGCTCTCCTTATCCTTTCTATGGAGTAGAACTTATGCAACAATAACCAAATGCAAACCTCTAGAGTGCTAGCAATTTAGGGTTCTAGGGTTTCACTAGTTACTAGATCAGTTTAGTGAAAGCTTGGCAAATAAAAAGTAAGAAAGTAGCAACTTAAATTTTTTACTTCAAGCATAAAATACCATGCAATTTCATAATCTTGTATGAGCAAATAAAACCATACCTTAAACCATTCAATAGATGACAAAATGCAGATTCTACTTACTTGCACCAAGAATAATCATGAGTATACCATGCAAGATCACCATAAAACTCCAAAAATT
>ML783290.1:477577-505775 GCA_009831015.1 Picea engelmannii
GCCAATAACCCTAATAGGGCGCAAATTTCAGACCTCTTGTCTCCAAGGACAAGTTGTGATGAAAATGAATGTCACTTTCTGCTTATTTATACAAAATTTAACCTAAAATTAATTTCAGTTCATAATTATTGGGCCGACCTGGCCAGTTTTTTACACAAATTAAATCAGGACAAAATAAATTAATTTGCATCTAAAAATCACTCCAGGGGTGACGTCATGCCCCTCTAGGGTGATGTTGAGCCCCAAGTATGGAACACCGGGCAGGGAAGGTGAAACGTTGGACCTCCAAAGGCCTGAAACCCTGCCCATATGTGCCAATGCCTCATAAATGTCGTCCAAGATGAAACCCTAGCTCTAGATGACGTCTAGGGCTATCATGGTGACGTTCAAGGCCCTCAAGGGATAACATCCATGTGGGAAAAGCAAGATCCCTTGGGTCTAAGTCTACCAAGGTGCCTCAAAAGGCAACGTCCTTCTTTCTCCCGATGCAAGTTTTCAATCTCTTCTTACCCGTAGTTGGGGTTTCAGCATCCATCTATGGGGTTAAGCCCCCATGAAGGCTCAAGCTAATCATTCCCTCATGTGTATATATCCACCAAGCAAGGTCCTGCAGCAACAAGAAGTACGCCCTCCAAGGGTTCATAAGTCACAGGGATCATAGCATGTAAATCACAACCAATAATTAAATTACCCAAACATGTGCATCAAACCCCCCTTAACCCAGACAAATGCTCAAAGATGTTATGCAATTTGACAAGTTAGGTTTGGAGAAGATCTCAGGGTGTCCTATTGAGCTAACCTCTCTTAAGTTTAGGGTGTTTCCCAGGTGAGATCTAGTCCAAGTCATGTAAGTGTATGAGGTGGCATGGGGTAAATATTTGGAAATGGGGTGCATGTAATAACAGGGAAATGTAGAGTCTTACGTGTGGGTGCCTTTATAGAGGGTGAGTTGCACCTTGTCATAAATGCAATTGTTTCCTAGCCCATTCATTGCCTTCTACTCTTAGCTTTATTTCTTTTGTTCTTTTGCTCTTGTGCTATAAGGAAATAGTTGAGGGCCACTGTCCTGGCTTGATGACCAGAGGTAACAGCGTTATCCACAAACATTTCACAGAAATGAGAAGGTTGGCTCGTGATGAGACCCCCTTTCTCTGGGCTATGCTACCAAGAGCCACTACCCTCACTTGGTGACCAAATAGGTGGTAGTGTCATACCGCTACATGCCCATGGTCATAATAGGTTGGCTCATGACGAGACTTATCCATCAACTAGTACCTTGAGTGTTTATGTTATCTTATTGGTCCCCTTTTCTTACTGAGAAGCTTTTCAATGCTTTCTCAAGGATCCCTGGTCGAAGCATCTTGAAGGTTTCAACATTGGCTTTTAACTCTTGCCATCTACTTTTACCCTATCGGCCTTTAGCCCCTTCTTCCCACGAGGTAAGGTACAACCCTTCCTAGTGTAGAAAATCCCAATGCCCAAACAAGGATAGGGGAGATAAAAGGAATAAAGATGGAAAGTGGTAAGTATGGAGGGAACAGACGATGAATTTTCACAGATCCACCCAGTAGCAACCCATCCTAAAGGGAAATCAACTTACTAGGGCACCATGTCACCTTCCAGGTATGAACGAAGCAAAGAGCATAATTTCAAAGCAAACGTCATGAAATGAAGAAGGATTTAATACAACATATTCAAGTGCTTCAAAAATCAGAGTGATACATACCATGATACTTGGACTCATTACCTCATGAAGCACTACTACTTCAGGACCAGGCTGGTGTGATGGATATTGTTGTTGGTGATAAGTGGACTGCATTGAAGAAAAGAGGGGCCCTCCAGGGCCATGCTCAAGTCGTTTGGCTCTCGGTACTCCATGTCTAGGACCTGTGGGCCTTGAGACGTGATCTCCTTAGTTATCCCTAAGCTAGGGGATAACATCTGGCTCCAACTCGAGGGCATGTGCTCACTGTAGAGTGCATGAGAACCTCAACATCTCTTGTATGACCTATGCCTACAAAATCTCATCAAAAGATATCAGTAATCCCTAAGGTGGTGATATCACCCCTCGTTCATATATGATAAAATAAACAAATAAGAGCATCTCCAGTCTAGCATATGATTATGAGCATACATATATACATAATGAATCAAGACAATATGAAAATGCAACTACAGCTATGCTATCATGATATGCAAATGGTATATACAATGGATGCAAATGCCTACCTACCTCTACTTCCTGTTGGTTAAATGCTAGGTGTAGTCATATAACCAGTGAAACCATCCTAGCAATACCTCATAATACCTGCCTTTGTGCTTCATCAGAAACCAAAACAATGACAAGTTAAGCACAAAAATAACATGAGTTACAGCATGCATTATATCATAGGAAATCGTAAAGTCTAGCTCATGGAGGCAAGAGGGAGGGACAAAATTATCGCAAATCATACTTCTAGAAACATGCTCAATCCATCTCATAAAAGGATCGTGAAAGGTCGAAGACACAAGAGGCTGGCTCAAAGATTCTGAAGGTTGACTACCTTGGACGTCATCAATCCCCGAAGTCTGAGAAGGGACTATCAAGTATCTAGAGGATGATTGACAATTTTTTAAGGGAAAGTTGAAAGACTGAGATATTAAACTTCTTCTTAAGGTATTCAACCTACCATTGAATTCTAAAAGAAGGCTCTACCCTAGAGAAAACTTAGGACAAGGGACATGTTTACCAACTGCATCCATAGTGACATAACAAGGTAAAGTAATCGAAGGGAGCTGGAAAACCTTGTCACAAGTATCCTGCTTTAGGAAAGCAACGTCCTTGCCCTTATCAAGATATGAGCACAACGGTGGTTGATAATATTCTTCATAGAATAAATCCAAGTGCTCAAAGGAATACTCATCAAAATCCTCAAGGTATGACCAAAAATCATCAAGAGAACATAGAACTAGGTCACCCTTGGGTGCTTGGAAAACATTTGTAACTATGTCATCTCCTTGTTGCCAAATATCAAAATTAGTAGTAACCTCATATGATAGTTGTAAATGAAACATTTGGAAATGACCCTCAATGTCGTAAATGGGATCCACATTATACCCAATCACATCCCATTTACATTTCTCGACATGTATGAACTCATCAATATTATCAATCATCTCATTACCTTTATCATAACACAAAGGGCTTAAAACATCCAAGGGCTCCTCTAACACTTCTTCATTTTCTAAATCACAAAACAAAGCATCTTCAAAATCTTGGAAAGGGAAACAACTCACCGTATTCATTTCTTCCTGTGCAGGAGTGTCGAAGACTTGGATGACTACATCAAATGGAAGAGCAAGCATCAGTGCCTCGTCCTCATGACTTGCCCCTACATCTTCAACTTCATAATACGAAGCGTCTAGCTCGTTCAAGGATTCCCTTTCTTCTTCACCTTCTAAATCATAGAATAGGGTATCATCAAAAACCTGAAAAGGAAAGTGACCAACCTCATACTCTTATTTTTGTGCAGGAGGAATAGGATTTCGAATGGATTTATCTGAGGGAGGAGCACACATTAATACTTCATCATCATGTTTGATATTTTCAGGCTCTCACTCTTCAACCAGGTCCTCGTTATCCTCAGTAAAAGCATGAGTAAATTCTTGCTCTTCCTCATGGGATTGGTAACCTTCATTAGGATCCCTCTCCTCAACCTCTTGTTGGTCAAATGACTTGTTCCCATATTTCCTGGAATATACTAACGAAAATCTCAAGGGAAGTTAATCTCTCCAGACTAAGAGTATCTGGCGTATCTTTCAGGTCATCAACTTTGATTTCTGGAGTAAATAGGTGTCTCCCTTGAATAAGGAGATATTTGCCTTGATTTGTATAGCCATGTGATAAGCTTCTTGGATTGTTCTTGGCACTTTTTCACCGAGGAGAAATCCTAATTTCATTAATAGTGCATTGGTATAGAGGTAAACGAGGTACTTGTCTTCAGGATGATGGCTTCTAGGAATTTGTTGTAGCAAAATCTCAAACTTGGTATGAAATTCCTTGACAATCTCAGTCTTAGTTTGTTTCATGTATTCAAGTCTTTTTATTAGCATGTGGATATCTTCTAATTTAATACCCCATTTCTCGAGAAAGGTTTCTTCTACCTGGTCCATAGATATGATGTTAGCATCAAGGAGATCATCATACCATTTCCTAGCATTGCCATGAAGAGTGGCAGAGAAAAGTGTTGATATTATGGTAGCTGCGGGAGGTATTTACCTCCACGTGTAAACCTGACGAGAATAGAATATTCTGGGAAGCAAGAAAAAACCCTAATTAGTTGGCTAATAACCCTAGAAGACAAGTCGGCTCAAGAGGATAATTTGTATTAGGTTATTAGCCTCCAAGAGAAGAAATCGACTAAAGGAAATATTATATACTAAGTAAATGGGCACCCAGAATGAGAAGTTGGTCCAGGCAGTTTGCCAGTTTTAGTATAAATATAGGAGACCAATCTTCATTCTGGCACGCATTTTCAGAACTGCAAAAGCAACACTTGTGCGCATTGCAGTTGGCCAGTTTGTGCACAAGTTTGGAGGAGAGTTGTCATTGCAACTGTTGCAGCTAGCATATTTTGGTTTTGGCCTGGACTCTCTCTTAGTTATGGTTTGGACTCTCTGATCAGCTCTTGTTACTCCTGTTTGGTGCGCTATCCTTGGAGAGAAGTGTGCTATCTTGTTTGGCTATCTAGCCTAGGGCTTGCTTCCGGAATGATTCTCTGTCAAGGTTAAGGTGCTCGGGGGTGGCTTCGGTCGATGGTTGGATGACAATAGTGATATTGTCTATAGTTAAACGAGCATATCCATTATATTATAATAGGTTATGATCCCACACCTCCTTCATTCAATCTAACCACTAGAAGGGAGCATAGCCATAAGGATACTATGCTCATTGAAGAACTGTCGCTAGGGTTTCTAGCAAGAGCAGTTACCAAAAAATTGTCGCTAAGGTTACTAGCAGGTGCAGTTGCAGAAACCCTAATCCTCTCGTTGAGGTACCTTAAGTAAAGGGATTGACCCAATATCCGAATAGACTAGTGCGCCCTAGCCTAGCGCATCTCTTGGTACTCTCAGCAAGCTAAGACATCAAGTTTGAGTTTTTGATCAAATCTAGGGTTGACCAAGTCAAGGCAACCATGACTTACTCTACGAAGTCAAAAAACAAGTTAGATGGGGCTTCTAACTTCATAGCATGGAAGACAAGGATTGATCTCATCCTTGCCAAGAATAAAGTGTTGGATATCGTGAAAGGAAAGATTGTGGAACTAGAGTTTGAAGAAGGAAAAGAAAAAGAACCGCAGAACGTTGCAGTTATGGAGAAGTTCAAAGACAATAACATCAATGCCATGTGTATCATAGTTGATTCTATAAAAGATCACCTGATACCCTACATCTCCCATCTTGATTCGTCTAAGAAGATGTACGATGCCCTAAAAAACCTCTTCTCAGTGAGAAACATTGGACAAGTAATGAGTCTGAAGAATGAGCTATGTGACATGAAGATGAATGATGATGATAGCATAACATCATACTTTGTGAGAATCTCTCAGTTAAGAGATCAACTACAAGCTATTGAAGAGATCATTTCAGAGAAGGAATTGGTAAACATAGTACTCAATGGTCTTCCCAAGGAATTGGTAAACTTTGGACTTGTTGTGCACAAGAAGAATCAAGGATCAGTGCAAAAGAGAAACCCCAAAAGAAGTACAATGATCAAGCCTTCACAGCAAGGTTCAAGGATTTCGAGAATAAAAAGAAGTTTGGCTCCAGGAAGAAACCAAATCAAGAGAAAGATATGCCAAGAATACAATGCTTCAATTGTCGAAAGTATGGTCACTACAAGAATCATTGTCTTGAGTTAAAGAAAAGGAAGGAATCACACTAAGCATCAATTGCCGAAGAAAGGGAACCCTCAAAGAAAGCCAAGAAGGACAAAAAAGACTTCTTCTTCTAAGACAAGGTAACAATACTCTTCATACTTCTTGTACATATCTTGCATATCTTTTTCCTAGAAGATAATATGTTCTAAGAGAAACTATACCTATGGAAGAACAACAAGATAAGGATTGCTTTCACAATGACTACAAGTCAAGCAATACACATGAAAGGATGAAGTACATAAGTAACAACCGCAAGATAAGCCAAAATCAAAATCAATCTTGAAGAAACCTAGAAGAAGTAAAAGACAGAAAGAAGTCAGCAATCAATAGGAAATTGGAAAAAGACTTATGACACTTTGCAGAAGGCAATAAGGATGCAGACGGAAGCGTGGGCTCTCTTAGTTGGAGGGAGTTGATTACAGAATTCCAAAATATGAACATGCACTCATGCATGAAGCAAGGATTAGGAGGGAGCTAATCCTAAATAATATGATCCACTGAAGATGATGAAGTATCTATCCATGTTCCTATCAATGGTAGCAACCATTAAGAGCAGCACATGTTCAGTTTGACTTTAGAAGAAGTCTTCTTTGAAAAGAAGCCTTAAAGTATCCCTGGTTGTCCATCCACATCCATGATCCTATGATGAAATAAAGAAGTTGGAATCTTCGGGGCATGGAATCTATAGAAAACTCCATTGACCTAAGAGCTAAAGAAAAACATAAGGAAGAACATGAAGATTCCAAGAGAGAAGGAAAATCCAGAACAACCAGTCATTGTATAAAGAATCACAAGACTACCAGCCCGATATGAAAGCAATCAAGCAGAGGAACTGAAAGTTGTGATGAAGAATAGTGTATGGAAGACTTATGAATGAAAGCACTGCGAGATCCAGAACTAGAGGTTCTCCCAGATGGAGGGAGAAGACTATGATGATTGTTTGTTCCAGTAAACAAGACACCTCTACATGAGCCAGTATGTCGTCTGCAATATCCATGGGTTGGAGTTTACATGTAGAGAAACCTCAAGGCTTTGAGGTATACCAGAAAGAGACTCTTGTATGCAGATGGAAGAAGAAGACGACTTGGTGGAGAGCCTCCAATGCACAGCAGAAGCGTGGTGAAAACTTTCTATAACAGACATATTGTATCAGAATGGTTACTCAAAAGTCCAGAATGATGGATAGCCAATCCATGACAAACACTCATGATGATAGAAGAAGTGCCACTTCGAGATGTTCCAGTTTGAGCCTTACCATGATGTCATAAGCTAGCAGGAAACAAAGGAGCTGAATCCAACCATTATATATTGTGATGATCAGAGCTATATGAAGCCTTCAGAAAACCAGTGTTCCAAAAAGACCGAAGTACATTGAGATCAAGCATTACATTCTCTGTGATGAAGTCCAGAAAGGAGAACTGGTTCTCCAATATATATCTCCACAGATGAGTAGATAAGCAGACATTTTGGTAAAGCCTCTGTCCAAGATGAAAGAGTTTGTGTACTCAAGTTGGAGATCGTAGAGACGACTTCCTTATTGAAAAAGGAAGAGATGACTCCCAGGTTGGGAGGGAGCACTAATGTGTTATTGATTTATGGACAGTCATTTTTCAGTTCGAAAAATGGTCCAGGATGAGCAGTTCCTTTCCAGTGCGGAAAGTGGTTTGAGATTTCTGACAGACAGGCATTTTCCAGTTCGGAAAATGGTCCAGATCGAACAGTCATTTTCGTAATGAAAATGGATCGATGGATTGTTGATGTACCATAGACAGCAATTCCCCTTGTGGTTAACATAAGGAATGGTCTAGGACAGTCTCTCTTCTTGACGGACTTTCTCAGTAGTGGTCAAGAAGACTAGTCTGCCTAGCCGAACAGTCATTCTTTCGAAGCTCACAGTTGTGAGCAGTTTCGAAGAATGGTCCGTTTTGGAGGTTGGTGCAAGACAGTCATTTCCTTAAGAAATGGTCTGGACAGTCATTCCCTAGGGCAGATTCATTCTCTCCAGGTTGCACTTTGTTTAGTGTCAGAGGAATGGCCCAGATAGGCGAATGGTCCAGGTTCATCAATCAGGGACAGGCATTCCCCAGGGCAGATTCATTCTCTCCAAGTTGCACTTTGTTTAGTGCCGGAGGAATGTCCCAGTTAGGTGAATGATCCAGGCTCAAAAATCGGGACAATTATTCTTCCTTACTTGAGAAGAATAGTCCAGATAGCTCATCGTTGATGTTTTACTTTCTTAAGGCAGATGCTCTTCCAGATCTCACAGATGTGAGTGGAAGAATGGCCCAGATGATTCAGTTTATATATCATAACAATGTTTTATGTGCAAGTTGATGATATGATTGTTATGTGGCAGATTCATTCTCTCCAGGTTCCACTTTGTTTAGTGCCAGAGGAATGTCCCAGATAGGTGAATGATCCAGGCTCAGAAATCGGGACAGTTATTCTTCCTTTCTTGAGAAGAATAGTCCAGATAGCTCATCGTTGATGTTTTACTTTCTTAGGGAAGATGCTCTTCCAGATCTCACAGATGTGAGTAAAGAATGGCCCAAATGATTCAGTTTATATATCATAACAATGTTTTATATGCAGGTTGATGATATGATTTTTATGGAGACTGTATGTCTCCGGACATTAGATGTATACTACTGTAGTGGATGTGTTCCACTGATTGTGACTAATCAAGTATCTGTGTGCTACTTGGTGTGGCAGTGTACCATTGGATTGTAGTTGTGTACTACTATGGATAGACACAGTTGTGTTCTATTGAATGACATTGTTCCAATCGCCTTGAAGACTATCAGCAGTGTTGGAAATGATTATCAGCTAAATGAATGATCAATGGATAGAGATTTCCTAGACGGAAAATGGTTCATAACATTTATTCTTCTAGATTAGAAGAATAGCTCTTGTGTCACTTTGTGGAGTGAGTGACTTATCCAACATCATGTCTGATTACTCAGATGGAGTATGGTTCTGAGAGATGATGCAGTTGATGACACTGATAGTGATGATGGTGCTCATGATCTAATCATGAGATAGTCTAGACGACTATGTTGATGCTACCAGGTGAATGGTATGTTTGTGCTCAAGACCATTACCTTCAATACCTCCCTAGCTAGGAGGGAGTGTTGATATTATGGTAGTTGCAGTAGGTATTTACCTCCACGTGTAAACCTGACGAGAATAGAATATTCCGGGAAGCAAGAAGAAACCCTAATTAGTTGGATAATAACCCTAGAAGACAAGTCGGCTCAAGAGGATAATTTGTATTAGGTTATTAGCCTCCAAGAGAAGAAGTCGGCTAAAAAAAATATTATATACTAAGCAAATAGGCACCCAGAATGAGAAGTCAGCCCAGGCAGTTTGCCAGTTTTAGTATAAATACAGGAGGCCAATCTTCATTCTCGCAGGCATTCTCAAAACTGCAGAAGCAACACTTGTGCGCACTGCAGTTGGCCAGTTTGTGCACAAGTTTGGAGGAGAGTTGTCCTTGCAGCTACTGCAGCTAGCAAATTTCGGTTTTGGCCTGGACTCTCTTTTAGTTATGGTTTGGACTCTTTGATCAGCTCTTGTTACTCCTGTTTGGTGCGCTATCCTTGGAGAGAAGTGTGCTATCTTGTTTGGCTATCTAGCCTAGGGTTTTCTTCCGGAATGATTCTCTGTCAAGGTTAAGGTGCTCGGGGGTGGCTTCGACGTATGGTTGGGTGACAATAGTGATATTGTCTATGGTTAAACGAGGACATCCATTATATTCTAACAAAAAGTTTAATTGCCAAATCTTCAGCATCATCACTGATAGGGTGGAGTTGAAAGAAAGCCCAAATATTATCCATGTGATCTTCGACTCTAACCCCATCATTACCAGTGAATCTAGGGAGCCAATTTTCATACCACGGAGGCATTTGTCGAGGGTAACCCAGAATTTCACTGATATCCAAGGGTTTAAAATTACCCGAGTCCCATTGACAAGCTGTGATTGGCTTTGTTATTAGTGGAGTCGCCAGATAATCCTTCTATGTAACAACCCTAATTAATTCTTTAATTATCATGAATGATAAATATTAGTTTAATGAATTATTAAGATAGATTTATGGACACTTTATTATAAAATTATTATTATTGGTAGTTGAACCTATTAATGGGAGGGATAAGGTGGTTGAGGAATTAATGGGGGGTAAGGCATTTGGGGAAATGGATTCGAGGGAAGAAGATAAGGGAGAAGGGAGAACTGGAGGGGGGAATCTATCTTTAGTTTGGGTGATATTTTTGGTTGATGTAAGGGAAGAAAATTGAGAGATGAAGAAGGAGGAGGGCAGGAAACAATTTTGGCTACAACAGTTTTGCTTGAGGACTCTCACAGGGGCACCGTGGTTGCTGGGAATTTTGGGCTCGAGGGCCAGGAAACCATAAGGATTCTTGGAGCTAGGGAGCCGGAGAGGTTGTTCCTAGTTGGTTGGGAGGTTACTCAGTTTGAGCAGGATCCATCAGCTTTAGGTTCAGCATCATCAACAACCTTCAGGTTGAGGTAAATACCTTATGCATTTTCTTATACTTGTTCATTATACTCATTATACTGTTGTTGTTCATTATTCTTTATTTACTATTTCATCATAATAATAGTGTTCAGCAGTATAATAAGGATAATGAACAGTAGCAGTATAATGAGCATAATGAACAGAAGTATAATGAGCATAATGAACAAGTATAAGAAAATGCATAAGGTATTTACCTCAACCTGATGTTGAACCTGAAGGTTGTTGATGATGTTGAACCTGAAGCTGATGGATCCTGCCCAAACTGAGTAACCTCCCAGCCAACTAGGAACAGCCTCTCTCGCTCCCTAGCTCCAGGAATCCTTACGGTTTCCTGGCCCCAGAGCCCAAAATTCCCAGCAACCATGGTGCCCCAGTGAGAGTCCTCAAGCAAAATTGTTGCAGCCAAAACTGTTTACTGCCCTCCTCCTTCTTCCTATCCCAATTTTCTTCCCTTCCATCAACCAAAAATATCATCCAAACCAAAGACAGATTTCCCCCTCCAATTCTCCTTTCTCCCTTATCTTCCTCCCTCGAATCCATTTCCCCAACCGCCTTACTCCCCATTAATTCCTCAACCACCTTATCCCTCCCATTAATTGGTTCAACTACCAATAATAATAATTTTATAATAAAGTGTCCATAAATCTATTTTAATAATTCATTAAACTAATATTTATCATTCATGATAATTAAAGAATTAATTAGGGTTGTTACATTCTAGGGATCATCAAAGGAAAAAGAGGGAATCACCCTCAGTGGAGTCGCCATGTAATCTTCGTGAAGTAAAGGCTTTGGGCAAAGGCTTACGGAAAAAGTGTCGTGCAAGGAAAATTGACTCAATGTTCCCCGACAATAGCGCCAAAAATGTTATCGCGCAATCTATACTTGCCCAAAGCCTAAAGGCAAGTATGCTTAGATTGATGTTAACCCTATCACTGTCACCCCACTAGGGTACCTCTTTTGCTTTAGGAGGAGGAAAACCTCACTCCAAGGGGACATCACCTAGTTGGTTGAGGAAAGGGAAAAGGTAAGGCTAACCACCCCTCTCTCTAGGTCACTAAAAACAGACTTAAGTTTTGTTGGATGAAGCAAAAGAGAATAAAGTGTACCTGCCCCTTACCAATACAACAACAAAAGTTATGGCAGCAACAAGTGATGATGAATGCTTCAACAAGACTTCAAGTTTATAGAGATGACTGCTACCAATCAATGTATGAAGCAAGTGAGAAATATATAGCAGCAATAATTAATTAATAACAGTTGTAATAACATCTAGAAAATGCACTTGAATAGACAATATAACAAGATATTGTGAAGTCCTGAAATGATAACACTTGTCTCATACAATTTCTAGATATATGTCAATCAGAAAATAAACTGTAACAGGTTGCCAATGATAATTGTAGCAACAACAAAATAAAGAAATGACGGCAGTAGTAAAATCTTCAGAAAAGTATTTAGAAAGGCAATTTGATCCACACTTTAGTCTTGGTTGATTGTACCTTGCCTTATACAATTTCTGGATTGATTTAAGTGGTCAAACAAGTTTGGATAGGCTGCAAAATGATAGGTGTAGCAGTGATTATAACAGTAGCAGCTTAGCGGTTAGTATTCCTAGACTAGTTTAGCAAGTTAGTTTAGGTTAGTAGGGTATCAGGTAGAGAGATTGAGTTTGAAGTTTGATGATTCTTGTCAAGAAACAAGGGTTGAAGACTAGTGCCTCTTAGGGGTAAATGGAGTCAATGTGGGCAACTCCTTCTAAGGCTGCAAATTAATGATGATACACAAAAGTCTAGGAGGAGTAGCAACTTAAGTCCTCCTAGATTTTGACCTTAAGAGACAAAGTGCTAGGGTGTAGGCACTTCTAGGCCCTAGCACCTTGCTCTCATTATCCTTTCTATGGAGTAGAACTTATGCAACAATAACCAAATRCAAACYTCTAAAGTGCTAGCAATTTAGGGCTCTAGGGTTTCACTAGTTACTARATCARTTTAGTGAAAGCTTGRCAAATAAAAAGTAAGAAAGTAGCAACTCAAGTTTCTTACTTCAAGCATTAAATACACMATGCAATTTCATAATCTTGTATGAGCAAATAAAACCATACCTTAAACCATTCAATAGATGAMAAAATGCAAATTCTACTTGCACCAAGAATAATCATGAGTATACCATGCAAGATCACCATAAAACTCCAAAAATTGATCCARGTTGCAAATACAAGCCTTAAACAAGAGTGGTGCCTCACAATTTCAGCCAATAACCCTAATAGGGTGCAAATTTCAGACCTCTTGTCTCCAAGGACAAGTTGTGATGAAAATGAATGTCACTTTCTGCTTATTTATACAAAATTTAACCTAAAATTAATTTCAGTTCATAATTACTGGGCTGACCTGGCCACTTTTTTACACAAATTAAATCTAGACAAAATAAAATTAATTTGCATCTAAAAATCACTACAGAGGTGACATCATACCCCTCTAGGGTGACGTTGAGCCCCAAGTATGGAACACTGGGCAGGGAAGGTGAAATGTGTTGATGATTGCAGCATCGTGTGACATTCTCTACGTCGTTCTCCTATGCACTGAGTTGAAACGATCTATGAGAGAGCCCATGTGTTGGGTGTGCCCATGTGATGGGTGTGAGTCAGACTTTGGACTGAGTTGTGATGACGTGTGGTCTCTTGTCTACTCTGGACTGAGTTGAGATGACTTGAGATGGTCTCCTGCCTTGTACTCCTTTGGACCGAGTTGAGTCGGCTTGAGATGGTCTCTTGCCTTGTATTCATATGGACTTAGTTGAGTCGGCTTGAGATGGCTCTCCAGATGGTACTCCTGTGGACTCAGTTGAGTGATCTGTTGAGAGTGACGTCCCTATGGGTGAGCACAGGTGGGCGTGTCCCTAGTGGCTGAGCACTAGAGGATGTGTGAGATCCCTTGCTATATTGTCAAAGAGTGAGACTTTGGTAAAACCCTAATTATGTTGTAAAGGGTGAAAGTCGACCCCACCATGTAAGAGATAATTAATATTGTGTAATTATTAATTATATTATTAAGTTGTACAGGTAGGCCCTGTTATCCCCCACTTTAGGGATAGCTAAGGAGATCATGTCTCGACGCCCACAGGTCCTAGACATGGAGTACAGAGAGCCAGATCGACTTGAGCATGGCCCTGAAGGGCCCATCTTTTCATTCTTCAATGCCTCCACTTTGTCAGCAGCAGCAACATCCGTCACCTCGGCCTGGTCCTGTAGCAAAAAAGGATCTTGCTCCATAAGGTAATGACTCTAGGTATCATGGTATGTGTGACTATGATCCTCAAAACCTTTGAATATGTGCATTCAATTATTTTTGTTTCTAACGGGTGCTTGGTCTTATACCTATCCACTTGAACATATCTGGGGGGAATGACAGGATGCCCTAGTAAGCTTGTGCCCATAGGTTTTGAGTTGCTACTGGGGGGATTCATGAGAAGCCATCGTCCGCTTCCACCATACTTACCACTTTTCATCATTTTCCCACTCATCCATCCCATTACATTGGTACAGGCATTGGGTTGGTCAAATATTTAAGGGTTGCACCTTACCTTATGGGAAGAAGGGGCTAAAGGCCCAGAGGGTAAAAGTAGCTGGCAAAAGATAGAAGCCAAAGAATGAAACCTCGAGATGCTTCGCCCAGGGATCCTCGAGAAAGAAGTAAAAGGCTTCTCAGCAAGAAACAGAGGGACCCATAAAAAATAATAAAACAAGACCTAATTAGAGGATAGGGAGTCTCATCACGAGCCAGCCTATTAGGTCCATGGGCATGTAGTGGTATGACACTACCAGCAGTCGGTCACCACGCCAGGGTAGTGGCTTTTGGTGGCATAGCCAAGAGAAAGGGGGTCTCATCACGAGCCAGCCTTCTCATTTCCGTGAAATGCTTGTGGGTAACATTGCCACCACTGGTCACCATGCCAGGGCAGTGTCCCCTGACTAGCTTCTTGAAAGAAAAAACAATAATAATAAAGATAAAAGGCATGAATGGGCTTGGAAACATTTGCATCCATGACAAGTGCAGCTCACCCTCTACAAACGCACCCACAGGTAAGCCATGCATTTCCCTGCTATCACTGCACCCCTTGCCCAGACATCCCTTATCCACTTCATCCACTCACATGGCTTGGATTTGATTTCTCTCAAAAACAACCCACATCCAATGAGCATTAGCGCAATACGACACCCTAGCGCTTCCTCCAAACATGGCTTGTAGATTAGTATAATGTCTTTGAGCACTTGTCCGGGTGGAGGTTTTATGCACATGTTTAATAAAATTGATGATTATATGTGATTGACATTGTTATGATCCCTGTGACTTATGAACCCATGGAGGATGTAATTGTTAATGTTTCAGGACCATACCCGATGGCAAGTACCCAGAGGGACAAGTACGCATGGGGAGATGATTAGTTCGGACCTCCATGGCGATGAAAGCCCACCAGATGGATGTTGAGACCCCAGCAAGGGGCAGAGAAAGATCAGAGGGTTGCACCGGAGAAGAGGAGGACGTTCCACCAGAGGCAACTTGGCAGAGCCTTACCCAGGGGGGTTGTTCCTTTTCCACGAGGACGTTGGCCTTGGAAGGCCCATGACATCACCCAAGACATCTTATGACGTCATCCAGCGCTATCGAGGTTTTGGGAGGCAGTTATGTGCCAAAGTGGCACGTGTGGCATGTTCCTGAGGCCCAAGAAGGCCAAACGTTTTGCCCCAGGAGGCCAACGTTGCCCTAAAAGGGGCTAACGTCACCCTAAAAGGGCATGACGTCTTCATCTTTGCTTGATTTAGGGTTTGATTTTGACATTTAATGTAAAAACAGTATTATTATGTATTTTTGGCCATGTCGGCCTTTTGTGACCTAAAAATAAAATTAAGGTCATTGCTATTGTATAAATAGAGAGCTAAAACTCTCTTTTTCTCATCATCTTTCACTCACACTTGTGTGAGATCTGAAATTTGCGCCCTTCTAGGGTTTTTGGCTGAAATTTGCTAGTGAGCACTTGTTGAAGGAGGTTTATTTTGGTTATCTTTGGCATTTTTCTTGGTGGAAGGTAAATGTACGTGAATTTCTGCAATCCTTCCCTTACTTGAATGGTTATAGTGTTTTACTTGCATTTTGTTAATGAAATTGTTGGAATAAACCCTAGGAAATAAGCACATGTTGGTGTCCTTATTTTAATTCCCTACTAGATTATGCCAAGGAGGCATTTTATCTATTGAAGACATTGCTAGGGCCTTGCCATTGCAACACCCTATCATTTGCTCTTCACCCTAGCCATTTTTACTTTGTTATTGAGCTAAAGGAGGAGGAAAACGTGCTAAGGCCGAGGGTTGCCTACACCTTAGTAAGTTGTTTTCCCCTAGGGTTTGATGGTTGAAGCCTTGGCTTACCAACACTTCACCATCAAATTCCTCTTGTCTTTGGCCACACTATTATCATATTGTTCCTTCAACTCTTGCCACTACTTTGACTCCATTTTCCCTATGAATGCACTGATCTAAGACTTCTTGTTTGAGTGCCTTGATCACAAACTTCAAACATCCAATATCTTTGAACAACTACTAACACCTCCTAACCCTAGTGTAGATTTGACCTGTTAACTTTGTTGCTGCTATTATTCTTTGAGTTATAGTTATACTTTGCAGCATTTTCTAAGCAATTGAAAGATTGACTAATGCTTGGTATTATCTGCTTCTGATGAATGTTGATGTTATGATATTGATGATTAAATCGTTCTTGCTCATTCTGAAGCATTTATGAAGCATTTATTGTGAAGTATCTTATTGTGATAATTGCTACCATACATTTTGCTTACTTCGTCAATATATTAGTCAATTGCTTTATTTGAGAAAGACCCTGATTATATGAAGTACTAACCAGCAAGTGACCTTGCAAATATAGTTTTCATGTTGCTTTGTTCCGGGCAAGTACATTTCTGGTTATTATTATTATCTTTATTGGTTGTTTAGCCTAACTTTCTGATCAGTGGTGACTTGGGAGAGAGAAACCTTTACTTGGCCTAAATCCTTTGCCTTCTCAAAACCCCAGATCACCGAGAACGTCTCCCCTGGGCCTACCACTCTAAATAGAAAGAGATATCATGTTGAGGTGACAGTGATAGGATAGTCTCTCGTTACGTCAATTTGTCCCCTTTTACCTTTCCTATCTTTCAAAGTACAAATTGTGCGATAACAGACCCTATTGTGCCAATAGACACATCATTTGATGTGATAGGCTTTTGTATAAATAAGAGATAGATCCCCATTGTGGATCATATCTCTCACAAACTCAACGCATGGTCTAGAATTATGAGGACTGCAGCTCGCACTTTTCTAGGAGCTAGTTTTATCAGTCTTAGAAGCACCCTCTTGTGTGTTAGGTTTTGGTGGTGGATGGTGAATCTTCTCTTGGCAGTATAGCAAAGGATTGTTGGGTTTTTCCCTTGATTGAGAAAGGTTTTCCCAGGATATTTCTGGTGTCTTTTGTGCATGGTTATTCTTCTTGTGATCTTGGTTTACTGCAGCTTGTGTATTGTTGTTGTAGTGGTTATCGTTCAATTAATGCTAAATTGAAATAAACTACATATGCATCAGCTTAACCATTAAAATTCAACATGGTATTAGAGCAGTTCTTGAAGATGATCATGTGCACAGTGAAAGAAGGCAGCCGTGAACAGTTAAAAGTTGCTAGAACCCTTGTCATTGGTATAAAGAGAGGGTCGGACCTCTCCCTTGATTATGTGGTGAAGTTTAAAGGCTGGTCGCATGCATATTAGCCTGGGTCAAGCCCTGTTTAAAGTCTTAAAAGAGACCACAGTATGGAGAGGCTCCTCTCTAAGGTTGTCGCAGCTAGAAGGAGAAAACGCAGACCTACAGCAAGCCTAAAACCGTAGAACACATACCGGTTTCTTAAGGGAGGATAAGGCCGAGTTTCAGGCCTGTGTTTTAGTGCAAACTTAAGGTGAATTAATGATCAAATATGAGGATATGACAACAAGAAATACGAGGCAGTCCTGTGGTGTTTTTGAGGCAGCACTGAGTGGATCTGAGGTCAGTTCTTAAGACAGCTTTTGTGACATAGGTTGGGGCTTGTTCTAAAGCTAATCTAAGGGAGATTACAAGGTTGATTTTTGAGGCATTAAGGCCAAGTATCTAAGTGTTGGTTTGGAATGTTTCGAGGTATGTCTCAATGTAGATTTTAACCTTGTACAATATTTACTGTAAACAGATATTCAGTAAAAGAACAGAAAAGATACAATGGCAAATACAAACATTACACAGAGATTTTTCCCCTGGAAACCCAAACCGGGAAAACCAGCATATTCTATATATTCATTGCGTTACATTGTTTACAATACAATATACATATAGGAGCCAGCGGCACCCAAAACCCTAACCCAATGACCTGGATTAGTCAACAACCCTAATTCCTTAATCGGAAATAGAAAACCATCGGCAAATAAACCATGTGCCGAAAAACCACCTAAATATGTGACACATTTTTCGAGGTAGAAATATGTGACACATTTTTCGAGGCAGAAAAAAAATTCTCAGGGGCGTTGCCCCCGAACCGTCGCACGGGGGGCATTCGCCCCCTTGCGTGCCCGACACTCAAGTCCTATGGCGAGTTTTGGGGTAGTCTTAAAGCAAATTCTGGAGCAAGTATTCTGAGGTATAAAGGTCAATTTATAAGTTTGTCCCAAGAAGAGTTATGAAGTATATCTTGAAGCGCTTTAGGCCAATCCTGAAGTGAACTCAAGATGGTTGTTCTGGAACAATTTTGTGACATTTTTGAAGTGAATACAATAACAATTTTGTGACATTTTTGAAGCAAATACAATAACAGTTTTGTGACAAAGTCTAGGCCTGTTCTATCGTTGTTTTTTTGAAAGAGTGATAAGGCAAATTTCTAGAAGTAATCTTGGCAAGTTCCAGACCAGGGTTGAGATCCTTCTTTTGAAGCAATTTTCAAGCATATTTCAAGTGAAGAATTGAGGACCGAGCTTGAGATTTACCTTGTGTACAAATCTCGGTGTTGCTACAAGAAGTATACTAGCAAATTTCTAAATCTAAGTTTGAAGAAGTTTTGAGGTAAACTTCTAAAACTTGTTTAAAGAGTGATCTTTGGTGTGACTTTTGAGTGTGTGCTATAAGTACACCTTATTCAAGTTCTAGTGGATATCGAGGAGAATAGGCTTGCAGCTAGTGATGTGAAAGGTTTCAATTCCTTGTCACTATGCGAGAAGAGAGGAAAGCAACTTTAGCCACCTCAAAAGAAGTCAAGGAATGCAAGCAAGAACAAGGAGTTCTTCTCTACCTCGGTTTTTTCGGGAAGACCAAAAGCAAGATTGAGCATGATTGCAGACTAAGGTAAGTCTTGTACTACTTTCCTTAATTGATTTCATCATTACTCTATAGTAGCTTGCTTTTGATAATGAAGGGTATTATCCCTGGTGTGGGAGCCCTCATGACTTGGACCATTATCCCTGGTATGGGAGTCCAATTTTTTGGTTGGTTGTTATCCTAGTACAGGAGGCCATTTTGGTTGTTATCCCTATGGGAGGCCATCTTGGTTCTTATCCTAGTATAGAAGGCCAAATTTTCTTCTTTCATTATTGGAGGACCATAATCCTTGGTACGGGAGTCCAAATTCTCTTGGTTGGTTATTATCCTAGTACAGGAGGCCATTTTGATTGTTATCCCGACGGGAGGTCATCTTGGTTATTATCCTAGTACGGGAGGCCAACATAGTATTGTAGAGACAGTAGAGGACCTGAGAAGACATGAGATGTCTCCAGGTTAGCAACACAAGAAAAGGTTGATATCCTCCAGGACAGATGTTTATCCTTCAAGACTTCGGAGGGAGTCAAACTATTTGAGAAGAAAGAAGAGAAAGTACCTTCTCCCCCTTCACCAATTCAGAGGGAGACAGTTACAGATCCAGTTGATCCTGTAGTTCCAGTTGATGTTCCCAAAGACATTGCAGTAGGCCATAAAAGGCCTCCCTAAGCTCAAAAGACTTTGCAGGAGGTAGAGGGACATGCAGCTCCTCGAGGTACATTCCGAGAGAGCAAGAGACCAAAGAGACTTTCAAGCTACTTTTCAGCCATGAGTCACATCATTGATTCTGAGCCTTCTTGTCATGGAGAAGCGACAGGTGAGAAGGTATGGCAAGATGCCATGACAGAAGAAATCAATCCATCTTGAAGAATGATGTGTGGGATATTGTTCTGAGACCAGAAGAGAAATTTGTAGTGACTTCCAAGTGGATCTATAAGATCAAGCATGCAGCTGATGGAAGTGTCGAGAAATACAAAGAGAGATTTGTAGCCAAAGGACTCTCACAAGTAGAGGGAGTTGACTATGATGAGACATTTGCTCCAGTAACCCGATACACTTCCATTCATACTATCATTGCACTAGCTACATCCATGACTTGGAAACTACATCAGATGGATGTAAAGACAGCCTTTCTCAATGGTGAGATTGAGGAAGAAGTTTATATCGAGCAGCCAGAAAGATTTGTGTTACACGATGAGAAATCTCATGTGTGCAGGTTGAAAAAAGCCCTGTATGGACTAAAGCAAGCACCTCATACTTGGTATGAGAAAATGGATGGATTCTTGATAAGTTTGAGCTTCAACAAGAGTGTCGTTGATCCAAACCTATATTATCATATTGTTGGTAACGAGTGCCTAATATTGGTCTTGTGTGTGGATGATTTATTCCTCACTGGTTCAGAAAGACTTATTGTTGAATGCAATCAAGCATCAACTTCTGAATTCGAGATGAAGGATCTGGGTATGATGCACTACTTCTTGGGACTAGAAGTATGACAGAGGACTGATGAGATTTTCTTCAGTCAAGGAAAATATACAGTGGAGATATTGAAGCAGTTCGCTATGACAGACTGCAAATCCATGCCTACACCGATGGTGATGGATTTGAAGAAAATGAATGATGCTTCTACTGATTCAGGAGAGATTGATCCACATTTGTACCGACAGTTGATTGGATCACTGATGTATCTGGTTAACACCAGACCTGATATATACTATGCAGTGAATGTACTTAGTCAGTTCATGAGTCAGCCAAGACAGACCCACTGGATAGTAGCAAAGCATGTGTTGAGATATCTACGAGGCACAGTTGGTTATGGCCTAAGATATGCCTCCGATGTAGACATGAGATTGCAGGGATATGCCGATGCAGATTGGGCAGGGAGAGTTGTGGACCGAAAGAGTACATCCAATTGTTGTTTTTCTTTGGGATCTGCCATGGTTTCCTGGTGAAGCAGGAAACAGACTTATGTGGCTTTGAGTACCACAGAAGCAGAGTACATTGCATTATGTGCGGTAGTGCACAAAGCAATGAGGCTTCGCAAGTTCCTTGCAGACTTATTGGGACATGAGATGGATTCCACCATTATCCATTGCGATAACCAGAGTTGTGTGAAGCTATCCGAGAATCCTGTGTTTCACGATAAATCGAAACACATTGAAATCAAATACCATTATATCAGAGATATGGTGCAGAGGAAAGCAATACATGTGCAGTACATTTCCACACACGAGCAGGTTGCAGATGTCTTCACCAAACCGCTTGCCAGGACGAAGTTCGAGTACTTTCGTGAGAGACTTGGCCTGGTGGAGAATGCCTCCCTAGCTGAGAGGGAGTGTTGATGATTGCAGCATCGTGTGACATTCTCCAGGTCGTTCTCCTCTGGACTGAGTTGAGACGATCTATGAGAGAGCCCATGTGTTGGGTGTGCCCATGTGATGGGTGTGCATCAGACTCTGGACTGAGTTGTGATGACGTGTGGTCTCTTGTCTACTCCTCTGGACTGAGTTGAGATGACTTGAGATGGTCTCCTGCCTTGTACTCCTCTAAACTGAGTTGAGTCGGCTTGAGATGGTCTCCTGCCTTGTACTCCTATGGATTTTAGTTGAGTCAGCTTGAGATGGCTCTCTAGATGGTACTCCTGTGGACTCAGTTGAGTGATTTGTTCAGAGCAACACCCCTATGGGTGAGCACAGGTGGACGTGTCCCTAGTGGCTAAGCACTAGAGGATGTGTGAGATCCCTTGGTATATTGTCAGAGAGTGGGACATTGGTAAAACCCTAATTGTGTTATAAAGGGTACAAGTCGGCCCCACCATGTAAGAGATAATTAATATTGTGTAATTATTAATTATATTATTAAGTTGTACAGGTCAGCCCTATTGTGCCAATAGACACATCATTTGATGTGATAGGTTTTTGTATAAATAAGAGATAGATCCCCATTGTGGATCATATCTCTCACAAACTCAACGCATGGTCTGAAATTATGAGGACTGTAGCTCGCACTTTTCTAGGAGCTAGTTTTATCAATCTCAGAAGCACCCACTTGTGTGCTAGGTTTTGGTGGTGGATGGTGGATCTTCTCTTGGCAGTATAGCAAAGGATTGTTGGGTTTTTCCCTTGATTGAGAAGGGTTTTCCCAGGATATTTTTGGTGTCTTTTGTGCATGGTTATTCTTCTTGTGATCTTAGTTTACTGCAGCTTGTGTATTGTTGATGCAGTGGTTATGGTTCAGTTAATGCTAAATTGAAATAAACTACATATGCATCAATTGAACCATTAAAATTCAACAAAATGTTGGGCCTCCAAAGGCCTGAAACCTTGCCCATATGTGCCAATACCTCATAAATGTCGTCCAAGATGAAACCCTAGCTTCGGATTGTTAATATTATGGTAGCTGCGAGAGGTATTTACCTCCACGTGTAAACATGACGAGAATAGAAGACTCCGGAAAGCAAGAGAAAACCCTAATGAGTTGGCTAATAACCCTAGAAGTCTTGTCGGCACAAGAAGATAATTTATATTAGGTTATTAGCCTCCAAGAGAAGAAGTCGGCCAGAAATAATAATAATAATATATTGAACAAACATGTACCCAGAAGGAGAAGTCGGCCCCAGCAAATCTGGCAGAACCACTATAAATACAGGGCGTCAGTTCTCATTTGACACATCTCAGAATTGCAGAGCAACAACTGGTGCGCACTGCAATTCCCAGTTTGGTGCGCACGTGTGGAGGAGAGTTGCAAGTGCAACTGCTGCAGCAACCAGTTTTCAGTGTTGGCTTGGACTATCTCTTGGCTAGGGTTTGGACTATCTGATCAGCTATTGTTGGTGCGCTATCCTTGGAGGAAGATGCGCTACACCTTGTTTCGCTATCTAGCCTAGGGTTTGCTTCCGGAGTAATTCTCAGTCAAGGTTAAGGTGCTCGAAGGGTGGCTTCGGCCTATGGTTGGGTGACAAGGGTATTGTCAATGGTAAAACGAGCACACAATCTTCTATATTCTAACAGGTTGTGGGCCCACACCTCCTTCATCCAGTCTAAACGCTGGAAGGAAACATAGCCACTAGGATATTGAGCTCATTGAGGAACTACCGCTAGGGTTACTAGCAGAAGCAGTTTCCAAGACACTGTCGCTAGGGTTACTAGCAGGAGCAGTTGCAGAAACCCTAAACCTCTTGTTGAGGCACCTTAAGTGAATGGATTGACCTCATCTCTGAATAGATCAATGCGCTCTAGCCTAGCGCATTCCCTGATACTCTCAGCAAGCCAAGATGTGAAGATTGAGTTTGTGGTCAAATCTAGGGTTTGACCAAGTCAAAGTAGCCATGACTTATTCTATGAAGTCAGAGAACAAGTTAGATGGAGCCTCTAATTTCAGAGCGTGGAAGACAAAGATTGACCTCATCCTTGCCAAGAATAAAGTGTTGGATATCGTGAAAGGAAATATTATGAAACCAGAGTTTGAAGAAGGAAAAGAGAAGGAACCGCAGAACGTTGCAGCTATGGAGAAGTTCAAAGATGTTGACATCAATGCCATGAGTATCATAGTGGATTCTATAATAGACCACTTGATACCCTACATCTCCCATCTTAACTCATCGAAGAAGATGTACGATGCCCTAACAAATCTCTTATCAATTAGAAACATTGGACAAGTTATGAGTCTAAAGAATGAGCTCCGTGACATGAAGATGAATAATGACAACAGCATAACATCATATTTTTTTGTGAGGATCTCTCAGTTAAGAGATCAACTACAAGCTATTGGAGAGACCATTTCGGAAAAGGAATTGTTGAACATAGTACTCAATGGTCTTCCCAAGACATGGGATGCATTTGTCGCAAGCATGAACACAAGGAAGAAGTATCCGAAATTTGAAGAACTTTGGACTTGTTGTGCTCAAGAAGAGTCAAGGATCAATGCAAAAGAGAAACCCCAAAAGAAGTACGACAATCAAGCCTTCACAGCAAGATTCAAGAACTTCAGGAACAAAAGGAAGTTTGGTTCAAGGAGGAAGACAAATCAAGAGAAAGACATTTCAAAAGTACAATGCTTCAACTGTCGAAAGTATGGCAACTACAAGAATCATTGTCCCGAGTTAAAGAAAAGGAAGGAGAAGCACGAAGCATCAATTGCCGAAGAAAAGGAACCTACAAAGAAGACTAAGCAGGATGGAAGAAACTTCTTCTTCTAAGAGGTAACAACACTCTTCTTATTTCTTGTACATATCTTGTTTGCATCGTCTCTGTACATTTCTTGTATATCTATCTCTTGGAAGATAATGTGTTCCAAGAAGAACTATACCTATGGAAGAACAAACAAGATGAAAATGGATATCATTAGATAATACACATGAAAGGATGAAATACAAATCATGTGGAAGCTATTAAGCCGAATCAATCATGAAGATACTTAGAAGAAGCAAAGACAGAAAGAAGTCAGCAATCGAGAGGAAATTGGAAAAAGACAACAAGACGAAAGCATGGATTTTGTTAGACAAGAGAGCCAATTATATATTGCAGAAGACAATAAGGATGCAGATGGAAGCGTGGACTCTGTTAGACAGAGGGAGTCGATTATATGCACTCTTACATGAAGCAAGGGTTAGGAGGGAGCTAATCCTATGATCCATTGAAAATGATGAAGTATATATCCATGGTAGTAACCATGAAAAACAGTGTGTGTTCAGTTCAAGAAGTCTTCATCGAAGAGAAGCCTTAAAGTATCCCCGGTTGTCCATCCAGATCCGTGACCCTATGATGAAAGGTGTCACACACCCATTATGGCAACTAAGATTTTCTTTTTCTTTTTGTCTTTTCTTCGAGCAACAGAATCCCCGAATTTCTATGGGGCCTAGCGCAGACCCTCCCTTCCCTTATCCTCCCCCATGTGATCGTTGGCTATGACCACAAGTCTTACCAAAAAGGCACTTCCGGCTTTCGCGATTCGGGGAATCGCGATGCAAGCGTTCCCCTGTTCTTTGTCTTTCAAAATGCCGAAACCCGAAAGGGTCTAACAGATCCTTAGCTCCTCCCTTGGGTCACTTGTCATACGACCGATCCTATGACCTGGTGCTAATCCTCTAAATGCTTTCGGGTTTCGCGATTCGGGGAATTGCGATGCAAGCGTTCCTCCTTTCCCTTTCGAATCCCCGGAACTCAAAAGCTCGGTATCATCCGGATCTAAGGTCCAGATTATTGACTTGATCAACGGCCCGGATTAAATCCCGGCATTCTACCTTCCGGGATTTTGGCGGGGTCTTCATTCCTATTTCTCTGATGTCCAGAACCCTGGTGGCTTTAGATCTTCGCCACGCATCCCTATGAATGGGCGGTTCAGATTCTTTTGGGACTCCTCCTTCCTACCACAAGACCCTGTCCAATGACCTAGGGCTCATTCACAGAGCGCATCAGGGTTTCGCGTACCGGAATTTCGCAACTTGCGAAGACGAGGGGTCTTACCCTTTGGTTTCCCAGGTGCCGAAACGCCAAAACCTATTCACACTAAATCGGCTCATCCACAGAGCACGTCGAGGTTTCGGGTACCGAGATTTCGCGACTTGCGAAGACGAGGGGTCTTACCCTTTGGTTTCCCGGGTGTCGAAACGCCAAAACCTATTCACACTAAACCAACTCATCCACAGAGCGCGTCGGGGTTTCAGGTACCGGGATTTCGCGACTTGCGAAGACGAGGGGTCTTACCCTTTGGTTTCCTGGGTGTCAAAACGCCGAAACCTATTCACGCTAAACCGGCTCATCTATAGAGTGCGTCGGGGTTTCGGGTATCGGGATTTCGCAACTTGCGAAGACAAGGGGTCTTACCCTTTGGTTTCTTGGGTGCCGATACGCCGAAAACCTGAGAGAACTACTTTCTCTTGTACAAGGTTTCCAGACTCATATCACATGATCCTTCGGTGGGTTCTTGGGTAATTATCCCTAGGCTTGGTGACCTAACTGAAAAGCCTTCCTAATTCATCGAGCTATGAACTCTGTGTCAGGGGTAAGTAAACTCGTGGGTTTACTAAAACGGTAGTCTTTTCAAGGAACTCACTCCGACTCTGGAATGTGAGGGAACTTCCCGGAAGGAGGTGCCTTCGGGAAATCAAACCAGGACATAGCGTGAGTCAAGTAGATGGAACAAATCTCAAGGGAACGGACTCATATTCTGAACTTATTCATTTTATACATAAACCGATTATGGTCATATGAGTATAAGCATGCCTCCATTATTTCCGATCAAAACACAAGGCAAACACTTCAATACAGAAACCATTTATGAGCATATAAACATGAGCATGCGTCCAGGATATTCAATTCAAGATACAAGATATAAACACTTATCAGAAACACCAGGTGTGACGCGACTGCTGAGAGGGGTGCTCGTTTCCACCCAACCGTAGGCTCAGTGACTCCAAACGGATTTACCACTAGCCACCCCCAAGCTAGACCACGATGCTTGAGATTCAGTCTCCTACTCCCAGCTCAACGGAAGTCAAGGACGAAGGTTACTCTCCTTCTCCTCTCTTCAGAACTCTATGTGTTTCCAGAGTTTTCTCCCGTTCTCTTCCCTATCGCGCATGTTCTCCTCTCTCTCTTTACCACACTTCCTCTCTTGCCTTTTCTCTGCAAGTTTGCGTGTGGCGCGAATTTCCCCGTCCGCGGTCAGGTTTGGGAGCTGTTACGGATGGGCGGTTCACCCCCATCCCCTCATTAACTCTTGAGGAGCCTCCTCACCTACCAATCTGACAGGAAATCCATTCCAAGGTCAGAGAGTTGCTTTGGTCTTTGAGCAAGTAAAAACCAGTATGGTACTGCCTCGGTGGAAGTTTAACGCAACCATTCCAGGTCCCTTCCACCACCTCTCGTTAGCCATCGTGGTCTCTTTTAGCACATCCCCCTCCCAGCAGTCATGCAACACAGTCATAACATAAGTTACATTCATCAACCTTTTATACAAAGGTCCGTCAAATCAAACATTCACATCTTAGAGTTTGCCATAGTTCTTGGCCAATATAGTTATTTTTACAAACTGGGGGAAATAGGGTGTTACAAAAGGAAGAAGTGGAATCTCTAGGGCATGGAATCTATAAGAAACTCCATGGACCCAAGAGCTAAAGAAAAACATGAAGATTCCAAGAAAGAAAGAGAAATCAGAACAACCAGTCATTGTATCAAGAATCACAAGATTACCATCCTGATATGAACTCACTAAAAGCAATCAAGCAGAAGAACTAAAAGTCGTGATAAAAAACAGTGTATGGAAGACTTATGAATGAAAGCATTGTGAGACCTAGAACTAGAGGTTCTCCCAGATGGAGGGAGAAGACTATGATGATTACTTGTTCCAGTAAACCAGACTTATCTCCACAAGAGTCATTATATCATCCGCAACATCCATGAGTTGGAGTTCTACATCAGATGAATACAAAGAATGTTCTCCAGAGAAATTGAATAAAGAGCATATGAAGAGCAATTTCAAGACTTTGAGGCATACCAGAAAGAGACCCTTGTATGCAGATAGAAGAAGATAACTTGGTGGAAGAACCTCCAGTGCACAACAGAAGCGTGGTGAAGATTCCCTATAACATCAAAATGATTACTCAGTAGATCAGATCTCATGATGACAGAAGAAGTACCACATGGATATGTTCCAGTTTTCCAACAATGATATACTCTATTGTTCAGATCTACATGAAACCTTCACAGTGTTCCAAACTAAAGTACATTTGAAATCAAGCATTACATTATCCATGATGAAGTCCAGAAAGGAGAAAATGGTTCTTCAATACATAACTCCACAGATGAGCAGATAAGCAGACATTTTGGTAAAGCTTCTATCCAAGATGAAAGAGTTTGCATACTCAAGTTGGAGCTCGTGGAAACAACTTCCTTATTGAAAAAGGAAGAAATGACTCCCAGGTTGGGAGGGAGCACTGAAAATATTATTGAAGACATTCATTCAAAAATTGTCCATCTAGGACAGATGCTTTCCTGTTTGGAAAGTGGATTGAGATTTATGACGGACAGTGACTTCCCATTGTGGTTAACATGGGAAGTAGTCTGATTGTTGATGTATCATAGACAACGACTTCCCATTGTGGTTAACATGGGGAGTGGTCTAGGGCAATCTCTCTTCTTGAGGGTTACTCAAGAAGACTGGCCCACCTCGCCGGACAACGATTTCTCATTGTGGTTAACATGAGAAATGGTTTGTTTTTGGAGGTTGATGCAGGACAGTCTTTTCCTCTTGTGGTTAACAGAGGAAATGGTCCGGACAGTCATTCCTTAGGGTTTATACATTCTCTCCAAGGTGCACTTTGATTAGTGTAGGAGGAATGGCCCAAGGTGGGGAATGGTCCAGGCTCA
>ML783290.1:515929-531017 GCA_009831015.1 Picea engelmannii
TCTATCCTATAACCCAGTGACTTGGTGGCATGAAAACTTCCTTCAACCGTTGGCATAAAGATCTTTGACAGATCTGAACTGAACTTTAACTGAGCATAACCTTCTGGATTTATTTCTATTGTGGTGGTGTGCTATCTTCAGTGATAAGCTTGGTACCAGGTATGTTTTCTACTTGTTTTCATATCTGAGTTTAATATGAGATTGTTCTATAAATTAAGCAGTGGTTAGATCTATCATTTGTGCTCCTTGTTTACTGTTTGATTATAGTACCAAAACTGTTATAAGTTCACAGTTATAGATCTGCTGTGGTATGGATCAGCTGGTGCATTTAGAGAGCTGACATAAACTAGGTCTTTTGTCTTCTGGTTTTGAATATAGTAGAAGCTTTTCATAAATGGTTGAGATCTGAGTTTATTGTTTATAGTTTGAGTTCTCTAGTATTGAATGAGCTCTGTCTAATCTGCTGTTACAGTTTCTTCTAGATCTGTTATCATAGTTTTAAGATCTGAGATCTATTAATGTTTTCTTCTAACTGTCACTGCCTTTTATAGATCTATCTCTTTATATTGTTTGTGCTTCAGATCTAAGGTATTTTTGGCTTCGAATTTAAAAAAGACTGTTGATCTTAAAATTACCCTATAAAACTAACAAAAACAACAAACTGTTTGATAAAATATCACAATAAGAAAACAATAACCCACAAAAGTCTCGGTAAATCCACTTGGGAATATTACACTAAATAGTACATACTACATAATAAAATGAAAATGATAGATCATAGGAATCCAAATCATCGTCGATTCCCTCTAACCCTTTTACGGGTAAAGGGCACCACTCTTCCTCTGGAAGCAATAGGTGGTCATGGAGGTACTCGGGATGAGCTTGGAGTGGAAGCTCCAGCTGCTCTAGATGGTCCAACTGAGGTGGAAGGTGATGGGGACGAGGTTCCAATAGACCCAAGTCCAACTACAAGTCTGACTCTCCGTGGAGGTGGTGGCGGCATTGGCTGCACTGGAAGATCAATCTCCTCCTCAATCTCTGTATCCATTGGAAGTGGAACCTCCTCCTCCTCCTCCTCCTCCTCCTCCTTCGTTATCGCCTCCTCCCCCAAATCATCTGCATGCTCCTCCTCCTCCAACCACTCGGGTGCCTCCTCCATCTCCACCCTCCACTAATTAGTGGTGTCAATGTCATCCAATGAAATGGCCTCTATGTCAAGTTCTTTGTCAAGTTGCTTCACCCACAGCCTTAGATTGTAGTATACATATAACAAGTCATTAAGGCGTTGGGTACCTAACCTGTATGAACATTGAGGCACATTGCAAACCCTAGCCTAAGTCTAGAATAAAAAATAAACGAAAGAAAAACGTTTTATACATACCGGAAAATCTTGATGGTTTGAATGCCCACTCCACGATCTCTTCGCTAATGGCAATAAGATCCTTGGCTTTCTCCTTTTTGGACGGATGCATAATGTTCTCGCACACCTCTCTCACACTCTTGCAACCAAACAATAAAAAGAAAAGACCCCACTTGTGGCCCTAAAACCCAAATCTGACGCACTTTTCTGTGAATTAAAGCAGCAAGCCGACATATTCCTTTAACTCGTGTATTTTCCTAATATATTGCGATATATTGAATGTGTCCCGACAAATTTAATATATCGGATTTCTCACGATAAATTCAATCCGATATATTGGCGTGCAATTTATCTCGGTGATAAATCTGATATATCGGTAATATTTACAACATTGATATATATTCCATGTTGCCAAGCTCTCGCCCTCCATCCCTCAAGCAAGGATGTGATATATATATATATATATATATATTCCATGTTGCCAAGCTCTCGCCCTCCATCCCTCAAGCAAGGATGTGATTGGTAGTGCCTTGCTAGCCCCAATCAATAATTATCTCATGAAGAGCCCCAATCAACAATTGGTTTACGAAGAGCAAACATGTCACAAAGTGGGATTTGAACTCGAGTGGGGAGGATAACAACTTTCCTCTCAACCACTCGGGTTAGACCCAAATAACAAGAAAATTTTGGGTGTGCCAACCCCAAGGAAACATGGTCTAGTTAGGCTAATCGTAATTGGAAGTGTCCCTAGCCGAGGCCCGCAGTTAAATCATTGACTCCTCAACCTTGAACAGGAGGACCAAAGTCCCCCGTAATCACCAATGTACCACAACATGGAGTCTTATATATATATATATATATATATGCGTTGTCAAAGCAACAATCATGTGCGTAGTAGGTAGAAAATCATTTGTGCATTGCAAATGCCATATCTTTTAACAAAAAGCTCAAATTGAAGCAAAGCCAATGCCATTAGAAAGAGAATTTTTTTTGCTTCAAGCTTGTATATGATATGATCTACTTTTGAGCAACATATAGAAAGTTGGTATGATCTACTTATACTTTTATATGATCATACCAACTTTCCGTATATTGCTCAAAAGCAGATCATATCATATACAAGCTTGAAGCAAAAAAAATATCTTTCTAATCACATTGGCTTGGCTTCAATTTGAGCTTTTTGTCAAAGACGTGGCATTTGCAATATACAAATGCTTTTCTACCTACTACGCACATGATTCTTGCTTTGATAATGCATGTAACATCCTTGATGCAAAAAACACACTACTACAATAGATACAAGTACCGACTAAAATGGTAAGAAAATACCACTAAAATGAAGATAGGATGCATTCACCATATGCACAAATGCATAAATGGAAGGTGGAGTGCAACTAAAAATCTATATTATGTTAGGAAAAACTACAAATCTATATTATATCAAGATAGGGTTTACATAGATGTCCTCACATAAAATATGTCAAGATAGGGTTTACTAACTATGGTTTTCTCTCAGTTAAATAGTCATGCATGCACATGATTTCTTGATTGGCAATATTGTCTTTCCTTTCTCTTAGTTATTTAAGTCATGCATGCATATGATTTCCTGATTAGCACGGACTCGTTATCATTCAAACTCATAACTTTCGCTGGATTCGCTATCCATATGTATCACAAAATGAAGTTCAATGATGAATCTAATACCATATTAGATTTAACAAAGCACACATGCACAAGAACAAGAACACAATTGAAAGAGGTATCTCACTCACTTTTGTGTCTTTGTATTGAAAAATAACATATATTTATGATGCTAAAATTAGTCACTCAAGATAAACATAAGTCTTTAAATTTTCACGGATTTATCCTAACCTAAATTGTCCTATCTTAAAATAACCTATACAACTTTTTATTTTTTCTTTCATGTCAGTCGTTTTACAAAACGCTGTGCACATGCTTGTTTTCAAAGCACATATTCTATTTAAAACATTGCCTACATCTACTAAAATGGGCATTAAAGACTGTCTCACATCTGTAACCTTTGTGAGATTTCATCATAAAACACTTCTATATATATGATTAAAAACCAAAGGAGACACAAAATCCCATATATATGTTGGGATGTCTAAAAATTGACTTCAAGGCTGAAGCAATAAATGTTGGTTGTATGTTAAACAATAGAATGTTTAACTTGTTCCAGTTGAAAAGTCAAATGTTTCGACACAAACTAGGCCAAAAACGAACACAAACATTATAAGTTTTAGCCCTACAACATTTTACTTGTGGTCTCACTCTCGAGAGTTCACCGGAGTTAAAATCAATTCTAAATTTTGATTTATAGCTCCAAGATCCCAAAGCATCATCTAAAATAAACAATAAGTATATATCTAACCAAAAAGCCAACTTCAGGACTTTGCATATATGGCAAGAAACACAGATCTGAGAAACATTTCCCGAAGGTTTCTTGTGCTGAAAGGTCTTGGGAACATTTCCCAGACATTTCTTGCCAAATACCAAAAGAAATATGCCATTTCTATAATGCAAAACTATTTATTTTTAGGCATTGATAGACCCGCTACTACGAAACTTTTATTTAACAAAAATCAAAACTGAAGTTTTAAGAGTTCCCACCCATACATCTATGTGTGCAAAACAGATATAGAGAGTCCTTCCTGCTCATCTATGTATAGTAGGACATTACCAGATTACCTGAAAAATTGAAAGTGTACATTTCCAAAAAGCTGAACTTTTTCTTGTTTTGGGTGATAGAAAATTGTTTCTTTAAATTACATGAATTATAATAATAAAAGCGAGTTATACAACACTATACAAACAAAATTCAACTTGATGGTGCTCTTGACAGAACGAATAAATTTGGAAATAGTCCAAGACCAATTTCAAGATACAAATGGTGGACAAACTTTTACCTTTTCTTCAATTAGCTATTGGACCAGCTTCACTGATTCCAACACTCTGGATTCCGAATGCAAAGATAACTCCAGATGTGAACTTCTTACATTACATTATGGTAAACAACTAGGGCACAACAGACAACTTCTACCTGCCCACATGAGGTGCTGAGGGAAGAGGCTGTACAGCTGCTAGTGGATTCAATTGTACATTGAATGCAAGTTGCCAAAAGTCAATCAGAACCCTTTTAACTGCTCCCACTTGTTCCTTTAAATTCCTGGATAAACAAAAGAAAGGTACAAAGTCAATGTTTACATTCTGCATTAATTAGTCGGTATTGCTTGTATTCTCTACTCAACTAGTCAATATCTGAACCATCCTGTATTCTGTATCAGGCACTGTCACCATCCCTTGAAAACTTACCATTCATTTCTTTACCTATAACATTAATTTTGACATTTTGTTGTATGCTGAATCCAAAAGGGTTTCATTACAGGTGGAGGGGAAAGGTACATTAGGAAATTAACCTGACATGCCTTTAGATTCATACAATTATGGTATCTATAAGCTATATCTTATGTAAGTAATAACTCATATCTCATATGTAAAGATATATTACAGCCAATATGCATAAAATAAACAGATATAACCTGTTACATAACATAGGAGAAAACCACATCCCATTTTCAGATATAGCTAAATAAGTTCAAATTATACAAACTTATAAAATGGACAGGGAAATCTTTACCTGATCGCATACTTCCACTTGCTTTTCAAAAGATAAAAGATAAATAGAGTAGAGGCCAAAATAAGAATGGTTTTGCCCTGAGGTATTGCTATGCCAAGATTTCCCAGCCTTGAAGGAAGTGCAGGAAACCACAAGTACAATGATTCAACCAACTTTGAGTACCTTGAAACAACTGAATTGTCCATGGAACCTGTACAAATGTCAACGGTTTCTAAATGTTCTTTGCTTCCAGACAAAGCTTTGCTCATCTGAGAGAATTCAGTTTCTCCCTTTTTTAGGGAACGATCTTTTGCTTGAGATAATTCCTGTTCATGGCTGGACGAAGGATGGGAAAAACATTTAATAGATTTTGATTCTTGAAGCCTTGAAACTGATTTTATCTTCAGTGCAATTTCCTGCAAGATTTGAAAGAAAACACCAATTGATTCACATGAAGCTTTATTATATAAGCTCAGACATTGAACATACAAAAAAACTAAATGGCTCTGAAGAAGGGATACAAAACAGACAAAAAAAAACATTATTTTTTTGGAATCTACTTTCACAGCAAATCTATGATGTCACTATTGCAAGGAAAGGACTGAAACTCTTCACTGTGGCAACATGTCCATTTCTGAGGTAAAATTAATTTTCCAATTTATGAAACTTCTACTCATGGACTGTTGCACCACAAGACAGTACATGTTGGTCAAGAAATCCATGTTGATCCATTTATTCTGTTCCATTCAGAACTAAAAGAACGTGTATAAAACATGAACAAAGTTGAAAACAAGAACCTCATTAAACTCAACTTCATTTACATGACCAAGGCACAGCTTCCACACCCATGTACGACATCAAAGTTTGGCATTAGAACCTATGTTGAGTATACAAATGAAATTACTTCATTTAATTATAAATCATGACCTCCTTAATCTAACAAATGCAACCCCATAAATGCCCTCCTTTCCCAAGAGAAAAAAACTGATAAAACTCAAGTTCCAAGATATCGGAACAAAATACTTCAACTGAATCTAAGCAATATACCTGCCTGGCTTCCTCCACTATGTTTAATTTCTCCAACCACTTCAGAGCAAGATCTTCATTTTTCAAACCCTTCACAAGCACATTAACAGCATGGAGTTCCACAATCTGCAGATAATTTTTCATAGATAAATGAGAATTCTGAGCTATGCACCAAGGGGCCTTTTGTCTTTCTGCCTCTGAAGGAATGTACCAGGACACATCTTGAACAAAAACCCATCCTTCAAAGAACTCGTCAAGGGCTTTTCGAGCTATTTGATACTCTCCTTCGTATAGCTGCATACATACCCTGTTGCAAACCAATATGCTGATGAAATTGATATAAAACATATACTCTCTCTCCCCCCCACTTGTGTGTGTAAGCACACACAGGTATTAAACTACTTATCACAACATGCATGGAACTCCATATATGCAGTGATTACAGATGGGATGGATTTCTACAGATTCCCATATCAATAGATAAGAAGTAGCACATGGAGGTATTGAATATACAAGAACAAAATTTACCCAGTGAAAAGAACAGAAAATGGTATGAGGGCAACAGAACCAAAGAGTGTCTTTAGGTCATGAAAGATATCCCTCGTCCTGCATATCCAACATCAGCAATATCAGTACAACCACCTCATTGCCTGGGAAATGAAGGGGAAGGAAAAAGCCATGCATTAAGTGCCAACTGAAGCATAAACAAAGGAACTGCTTAAAAAATGATACTTGTGGCTATACCTCATTAATGCTTATGTTGCAGGGGTTAAAAGAAGCCCTAATGTTTAATCTGAATTTATTGGAACATCTTTTGTTTATTACATGCATCTGGCAGTTTTTGTTGATTTTTTTTGTAGCTTCGGGAGGTATTCCTATAGGAGGCCAAGGTGTCAAGCATGTGGGAATATTCGTTGGCACCAGCTTAGCCCTTTGTTTCAGTGAAATCAGCCCCGGAATGAGGCTAGGACCTCATGGGCAAGTTGATGGGCTTTATGGGCTTGTGTGGAGGTGCCACACCCACAAAGAGGATTAAAATATTCTAATTAATTGTTGAGTTTAAGAAGGGCTCCTAGACTCACGCATTGAACTTGTATATAAAGGAGAGAGATCATCGTGACATCTCATTGTGACATTATGGAGTTAAAATAAGTGAGAGAGCACTTGTGCTAGGAGGATGGAGATTTCAGCAAGGGAATTTCTGCACCTAGGCAATCTGGCCTAGGGTTTTCTGGTCTTATTTATCTTGTTCTTGGCAGGGAGAAGAGGCTACACGTGGAGAAGAGAAGAAGCCGAGAGGACAGGCCGCATGTGTGGTACGGACCACATGTGCGAACTATACAGGTCCGTACAGCAGGCTGGCCGCACATGTGGCGTTTTTCTGGGCAGATTTGGCCACACGTGTGAAGGGACAGATTTGTCAGAAGGCCGTACAGCAAGGTTTGCTGATTGGATAAATTTTTTGGAAATTTTGTTGAGTTGGTTGCTGAAATTTTGAAATTGTGAGGACAGGTTTGGTCCTCTGTTTTGGTTATTTTCTGGTTGAAAGGAAGGTTGGTTTTGCCTTCAGAAATTAATATTTACTGTGCAGAAAATTGTGTCTCAAATGTGTAAATGATTTATCTCTAATCTTGATGTTTCCTCTGTTATAAATTTTCTGTCATAATTTCAGTGTAAAGTTGTTCACTGATATCAGCTAGGGTTTGCTATTGAATCACTAGGAAGCAATTTTCAGATCTGAAATTAGTCACAGAGCTGCATGTGAAAATTGACAGTTTTCAGGCTCTACTTGAAAAGTAGCTGGCAGCAGAAGCAAGTAGAGTGGATGCATTACATAGATATAAAATGAAATTTCAGAAGAGGAAGAGACTCAAGAAATGTCCCACTCTCTCCTGCTTCTGGTGCTGGAAGTGTGAGAATTACCTGGAAACACCTTTTTCTTTATAAAGGAAACCAAATGATTATATTAAATTTAAAAGTACAGAAAACATAGATAGTTACAAAAACCTCTACTGCAACGGCAAACCATCACAATTTCCTAAGCATTTCTTTCTACAACCCAGGCTTCTTTTATTAAGCAGCTGAAACATATGCACATTCAAAATTTGCAGGGAATAACTCCTGCAAAGACTAAAGAGACAAACTAAATAACAAAAGGGAACACAAGATTAGTAGACCAGCACAATTTCCTAAGCATTTCTTTCTACAACCCAGGCTTCTTTTATTAAGCGGCTCAAGCATATGCAAATTCAAAATTTGCAGGTAATAACTCTTGCAAAGACTAAAGAGAAACTAAATAATAAAAGGGAGCACAAGATTAGTACTTTTAACTACCTTCAACATTTTCAACTAAAACCTCTCCTGTTCTTTCTTTAACTCATTCAGGTTGGCAGTTGACATTCCCAAAGCTTCAATTGCATACTGTAGGTTCTTTATGGTCATAGAGTTCTCTTTTATAACATCAGATATTTCATTCATAGCATACTCAGTGATTGAAATTGTAGAAGTCTTTTCCCACAATTTGTCTTGGCTGTTCACAGGGATATGAAGATCCCGAAGGTTTGGGAGTTGTTCCTTGCAGTATCCCTGGCATTCTGGGTAATACCCTCTATTAATTCCATTGCCAAAATGTTGATGGTTAATTTCTGAAACTCAAGGCCACTTTTTCAAGTTCCATCACTTCAAGGTAGCTTATGTTAATTTTCTTTCCAAGGAAAACCTCACAAGGATACCCAAGGGATGTTTCCTCACATTCATGGATGGCATCCCTAGTAAACCCATCAAGCATAGACTAGTGTGCCTCACCAGGGGGTTTAGCAGGGTCAGGCAAGGATAGGACATAGGGGGCCCTGCCTCAAATATATCTATTAAAAAGCCCATTGTCAGTTTAAACAAACTATTTCAAGGCAGAGATCTCTGTGAGGCCTCTGGTTCATGTCCCGATAAGGTTAGAGTCCAATGGGGTTCCACTAGATTACCAGCTGCTATTGTCGCTAGCAGTTGAGCCACCCTCCATCCAGATATTCTGAGGAAGCGGGGTATTCCTGCGAGATTTTCCTTGGAATATGTACTCCATGGAAAACTTCCTCAGGGAAACCCTCCAGGTGCTTCCTCGCATTCCATGAATGGAGCCTAGGTAAATGCCGCCAATGGCCAACATGTATTCCTAACCACGAGGGACCTACGTGGATTAGACATCATTGCCTCTTTGGCCAATATGACTTCAGCATGGCAAGTCAAACACACTTGAGCTAAACCCCCGAAGATTTTATAATAAAAAAATTCCTCGGTGAAACCCTCCAAACACTAAGCACTTCCTCACATTTCATGAATGGCGCCCAAGATAAATGCCACCAACGAACAGCATGTACGCTTAACCCCAAGGGGAGGCCCAAGTGGATTCGACCTCATTACCTCCTTCGCTTTAGAATGGCAAGTCAAACCACTTAAGCTAACCCTTGGGGAAATATATATATAGTAATGTTTAAAGTATTTAACTTTTTAAAATAATTATTAATAAGACATGCTTGATACATACATGAATGATGACACAAAAACTAAGGGGTTAGCTCAAACTGTTGTCGCTAATTTTTCTAGGCATTTGGCTAGTTCCATGCCGGCAGGTGCCCAGTTCAAACCCCCTAAGGTTAGGCGCACTAGTCTATGCTGGCGAGTTTACTAGTGATGGCATTCACAAATTTGAGGAAGCACTCCTAGGGATTTCTTGTGAGGATTTCCTAGGAAACAAAAATGAATGGGCATACCAATCAGTGTTCAACATTAAACCCGATGAAAACACGCTGCAAATCCACTGCTGTTGTGCCCGGTTCAAATCCCCTTGGGTTAGGCGCATTAGTCTATGCCAGCGAGTTTACTAGTGATGCCATCCACGAATTTGGGGAAGCACCCCTTGGGATTTCCTGTGAGGTTTTCCTAGGAAACAAAAATGAATGGACATACCAATCACTGCTCAATGGTAAACCCAATGAAAACACGCTGCAAATCCATTGCTGTTATGAGTTTTCAGCTGCCAAACCACTGCCTAGCAGCAACAAAATGACACCCCAGCACTAGCAAATGATCATCATGGTTTCCGTTTGTGTTTGTTTAGGGTTTATCAAGTCTAGGAGGGTTGGTGGGACCAACTAGAAAAGGGCAGGAAACCAGTACTTAGGTTTTAGGGCTTTTTTTCAAAAGTAACCTCAAAAAAGGGTGCCATGGGTAGGCAATTCTGCACATCCATCAAGGGCACATGGTAAACATAGGGGACACAAATTTTGGGTACTTTGGCATACCCAATGTACTCGGTACTTACAGGCCATACACAATATGTATCCAATACGTACCTGGCTTCACCATCCAGAATGTTTACCCAAGGGATCACTTACACATAGCCATGTTAAAATGGATATATTTGTGTTCATTTAACACTCAACTTCACTATTGAGTTTATATGCTTCAGAGTTCCAACTTCTTGTCACTCGAGACAGAATTTTCTTCTTGTTTCTCCATTAGTTGGCAGGTCACTTCCTTCAAATCTATGTTACTGTTTTTCATAACAGAAACATGTTCCCAAAATGGGCTGCAATGCTCATTGCCTTTTTTTCCTTCTTTTATAGCATGTGGGTCCCACAAAAACGAAAATAGATTAACAAACTAACAAAAAACAAGAGAAGAAAGCCTTAAATGGACTACAAATGAAATTCAAAAAGTAAGACAATTTATGTAAAGCTCAAAAAGTAATCTAATGGTTACAACAATGTACATTTCTGCATAAAAAAAAGATGATTTAATTTAACTACCAATCAGATCCAAGATAAAATATACTGCATTAATCAATCATGAAATGTTGGAGTTGAGGAATAGAAACAATAACAGTTAGGCATACCTGAAGGGAACAATGAGATTCAGCCTCTCGCTCCCACCAACAGCAACCAATTGGGAAACCAAGTGTGGGGGACAATTCTCCTCCCAACCAACTCCTCAATTTATACAACTAAGAGCGCCCGAACCCTCAATCAATAACCTATGCCAGATTCTATTCCTATCACTTTCTTCTTAAGCCCAAGCTCCAAAGAAAACCACCAAGGGTCAAGATGCTCCAAGCAAAACATGTCAAACCACCTCCTCATCATCAAATAAATAGATATTCTTCAATTCTCTCCATGCAAAATTTCCCATGAAAAGACTCCACTTGTCATTAAGCAACTCTTTCTTATCTTTACTTTCTCACTTAGCTTTAGGTAGCTTTCTCATGTAGCTTTAGTTAGCTATCTCTCTCTTTACCTTTTTCTTTAATTTCCTTTTTATCTAATTTTGGAATAATCTCTTTACAAGATCATTCGGGACGACAATTACAGGCATCTTGTGTAGGTCACTTGGACAAACCCCCAAGGCAGGTTCCGTTCAAAGATGGCCTTCTATGTTGAGCACGAGGGACAAACTCATTATCCAACCCCCTTACACGCCTCTTCATTTGGCGCACTCTCTTCATATCCCCCTGGGCCAGTTCCAGGTCAGCTCACATAGACTTCAAGTCGAGACGAATCACCAGATTGTACAGGCAAAGAGGATTCGCCAGCTATGTCATATTTGTGAGGTCGAGACAGAGGATCACTTCATGTGAACTGACCCATTTACTATGAGATTCATGGGTGGTTCCATTGTTTATTCAGGGGGACCTGAACCCTGTCCAATTTCTTCAAGTACCCAGAGCAAAGGTGTCTTGCCTTATACATGCGAAAATCCTTCAGGCTTCATGCCCACATTCTCCAGCCTCCTATACCAGATTCCATCCAAAGGATTACATCCTTCATTACAGTGCTCCCATCAGCCAAGGGCACCAAGAGACAAATTGATGGCAACATTGCCTCTGAACCAAATCCATGCAGACGCGAGGGACCAATCCCCCTCCCCAAAGATCCCAATGGCATTTCCAGACTATATCCCTTAGCAGTAGGTAAACAAGACTACCCAAGCATTAGCGACGGGTTGCCTCTTCCAAACAACAGCGTAGTGGGCAATCCAGATCTTCCCCCAACTCTTCCTTGGGACATCATTCTATTCTGAGTTTTCTTCATCCAACCTCGGATGTTAGGAGAGAGAGATCTAGTGGACCATGGTAATACCTATATATTCTCTAGTTCCTGAATCCTTTCCTTCTATACATCTCCCTCATGGTGCAGCTGCTCGTACTAGGAGTCAAGGGTTTTTCACGCTTTAGCATAGATCTCAGGCTTTAGTTTACTTTATGTATCTTACCCCTTATATAGAAGACATTTTGGTGCTCCTGCTTTGTATCGACATCATTGTACTTGGAAATCCCATTGACCTACTTTTGTGGTCATCACTTGGACATTAATAGAATTATGTTATCTTATCTTATTATCTTTAATTAATTTATCTATTATAATTATTATTATCTTTCTTATTTATTTATTTCATCACCAAGTATGAGATTAGTTTTATTATATATATATATATATATATAGAGAGAGAGAGAGAGAGATAATATGGGGCATTACAAAAATTGTCTAGGTCCTAATTTAGCGAGCAAAGAAGTCCTTACTTAGAACCTTTGCTCGATAGCAAATGGAATATTTTTCTCAAGGAAATAAGAGATAAAAGCATGTATAAGGAAGCGAGCATAGAATTGTTTAAGTTTGCTAATCAAGGGAAAATGGAGATTGCATAAGTATAAACGTAATGAGCAAAGGATCCATTTTTTGAGTCATGTGCTTAGTAGACAAAAGAAGACGTTTGCTCGATGAATAAACATGGATTCAAGATATCAAACAATAAGCATAAGATTGCATCAAGTGCTAAGCAAGACAATGAATGTAATCCTAGCGAACAAATGAACTTTTCTCTGTGCACGTGCTCGAGGGCAAGATAGAATGTTGTGCTCAACAAGTGGAAGAAGAAGATGAGATACAAAATGACAAGCAAACGTTGAAAGTGATCTTCAAGTGGGGCAATGTGCAGAGGAATTTTCAATCCACTAAACAATGGGTTTCATCTGCCGAGAAAAATATTCATAAGTGTCAATCTAATGAGCAAGGAAGTTTTGCTTTAAGACTTTTGCTCAATGGCAAGGAAAAGAACCATGCTCGATAAACAGAAGATGAACAACAAACCAGATGCTAAGCAAAGGCATGCAACAAGTGCCAAGCTATACAACAAGCAAGCGGGAAACTGATAACGACAAGCAGAGGAAAGATCATAAAGAAGCAAAAGACAATGTTTTCTCAGTGTGGGCATTGAAAGGCTTACTCAAAGAACATCAAGTTGTGAATGACATTGAACTCCAGGCATGTAATTGTTGAAAGTTTGGAACGCCAGGCCACCAAGCAAGAGAATTGGAAGGAAAAAATCAATGACTTATAACTCGATGAGTAGACGGATGAAGACACGCGTGGCTACCGACCAGCAGTAGCATAGAACCATTGAAAACCAACCTACCAAACAAGCAAGCATGGGAACTCGTGTGCCAAATCTATTGATCATATGCATGTGCTAGTGTTGGTTTTTGCCTCCACGAAAGCTAAGCAAGTCAAGAGATGGTAATGGGGGTTGTGTACCCATGTAACAAGACATCTTTTGTGGACTACAAATGCTATATTAAGCATCCTTAGAACATTGAAACAAGTCTCAAGTGAAAGGACAACACTAATAAACAAATCGGATCAGATCAAACTAAGAAAGAACATTTTTTATTCGTCGAGGTTATTACCTCCCAAAACCTACACTTCAAATGTTACAAAGTCCTTAACAAAGTTCCCTAGGGGCACTTAGGAAGATTGCCTAATGTCACCCCAACAATGCTTCCTCTCACTTCAAGTTGGTTATTTTCCAACACCAAGGGTAGAAACCCTAGAAAAGATTGTTTTTATGATGTTTCTTTAGAATAAAATGGATGGTGGAATTTGTGGAGATTGTAACAAGACATTTTTTGTGGACTACAAATGCTATATTAAGCATCCTCAAAACGTTGAAACAAGCCTCAAGTGAAAGGACAACACTAATAAACAAATCGGATCAAAACAAACTAAGAAAGAACATTTTTTATTTGTCGAGGTTGTTACCTCCCAAAACCTACACTTCAAATGTTACAAAGTCCTTTAACAAAATTCCCTAGGGGCACTTAGGAAGATTGCCTAATGTCACCCCAACAACGCTTCCTCTCACTTCAGGTTGGTTATTTTCCAACACCAAGGGTAGAAACTCTAGAAAAGATTGTTTTTATGATGTTTCTTTAGAATAGAATGAATGGTGGAATTTGTGAAAACAAAACTACCAAACAAGCAAGCATGGGAAATCTTGTGCCAAATCTATTGATCATATGCAAATGTTGGTGTTGGTGTCGGTTTTTTCCTCCACGGAAGTTAAGAAAGTCAAGAGATGGTAATGAGAGTTGTGTACCCATGTAACAAGACATCTTTTGTGGACTACAAATGCCATATTAAGCATCCTCAAAACATTGAAACAAGCCTCAAGTGAAAGGAGAACACTAATAAACAAATCGGATCGTAACAAAGATCATCTTTGATTTCGTCAAGGTTGTTACCTCCCAAAACCTACACTTCAAATGTTACAAAGTCCTTTAACAAAGTGCCCTAGGGGCACTTAGGAAGATTGCCTAATGTCACCCCAACAATGCTTCCTCTCACTTCAGGTTGGCTATTTTCCAACACCAAGGGTAGAAACCCTAGAAAAGATTTGTTTTTATGATTTGTCAAGATCAATGAATAAGAGGGTTTGAATGTGACAAAAAGGCATGGTTAGGATTTTACAAATAGAATCTAACTAAGCACATGGATCTTCTTCAATATGCAGAAAATTAAAGAAGGGCCCTTCCAAAGACACCTCACAATAAGTACAAAACGAGCAAGTAATAATGTGTAACCATGAAAAAGAAAAGGATATCCACATATAAAACAATAAGAGTAGACAAAGGAGGATAGCCTTCTTATTGAATAAACAACCAACAATACATCATTTCTTCAAATCTTATTTCACCACAAGATTAAGAGGACATAATAGGCCACACCTAACCTTTCTCCTTA
>ML783291.1:20939-61504 GCA_009831015.1 Picea engelmannii
AACTCAAATCCTATTGAATCCATCTGAAAATATTTCCCTATAATTCGAAGAAGAGAAGCCTCCTTCAATAAGCATGGTGCTCACAGGAACAACTCCTACTTGCAGTGGATCAATCATTGAACGTGTGATCTGCATAAGAAGGCAGCCTTGTGAAATTCCTTCTGTGAATTGAGAGATTGAAGACCGATTTTAGTTAGATTTTCATATAGATTTTCAAATCCATAAAAATAGAATATGTATAGCTGAGGAAAGAATCCTTTATCTCAGAAACAAAAACCTGTAACCTACAAAAGCTAACCCAGTTGATACCACTGAGAATCACAAGTAAAATATCTCCAACCACGAAGAGATACATGGACAATTTCATTCCATTATTATACTTACTACCACTAAAAAATCAAAGTAATAACAACCATATCTTATTGAGCACACAACTACCAATTATCCTATTACATTACTCATTCATTCGAGGATTTGTTTGATTTGGTTTGGGGCAGTCCAAATCACCATCCTTATTATTTTGTCATTATCATTCTTCAAATGATCCCACGACCATCGCCGAGTTCGTTGTTGCAGTCGAGTGCACTGGTAATGGATAATTGATGATCCTTGTAGGAGGAGGCGAAGCGGGCAACTTTGTGGTCTGGGACGAATAAATTGGTCACACATAATCTATCTGGAAAATATTTCCCAATAAATTCTAAGAATAGAGCCCTCCTTCGATAAAAAACCCCTCACCTGTTTGAGGCCGACGAGCCCTATCCACCCAAAAAAAAAAGCTACTACTTGGACTGCTTGAAATGTACACTATGATTGAGTTCAACAGGGCTCCTGTATCTCTGCGTCCAACAGCCTGAACCACAAAAATCCATCTCTGCGTCCAACATCCACTCATCTATTTCCCACTCATTCATAGTCTGCACATCCTCACCTCCACATTTCGGAGCAAGAGAACAAACCGGGTACGATTCACACAACTTGTCCGAGTAGAAAAAATCTAGCTCATTTCAAATTCGAAAATGGACGTGGAGTGAGTAATGTAGATCCAACGCATTTCAAATTTCAAATTCGAAAAGGGCACAGAGAGGCATTCACAACATTCGAAAATGAGTGCTCACGACATTCACTGTTCACGGCGGTTTGTGTTCATGGCGGTCGTTACTGGCTAGCTCAAAAAATAAGAAACAAACCGCAGCTTCGGGTATTCATCGAGTGCCCTAGGCGGGACTTTCAAAATTCATCTTGGCGGAAGATTCAAATTCAAATCTTAACGCGTCTTTAATAAATTCAAACGATACACAATGCACCTTAATGGTCGTCCATCCACATCGTATGTATGCACATTCTGATGGCAATTTTGATGGAATGGGAGTATGGGCACATATGATTTTGATGGAATGGGAGTATGTATGGGCATACCAGGTCTGTCAGAGATACCCACATGGTACATCACGCAGGAGTCCCAATGATTGGGCTTCTGTATGGTGGATAGCCTTTGCCCAATAACGAGAGGGAATAAAAATCAGTAAATAAATAATACCTGGCGGGCACTTCACAATCCACAAACACGCTGTAAGGAGGTGGTCATGAGATGGCGGCTGGTAATATGAAACGTCTGGCTTGATAAATGGAACGCGTGGGCATCAGACTAGTTCAGAAGCAACTTACTTAATCATTTATCAGACTAGTTCAGAAGCAACTTACTTAATCATTTAAATGTGGCAATTACTAATCTTTATAGTAATTTTTTAATGTGATTAGGTAAATGTTAAAAAGTAAACATGTTAACGGATGCCTTGATAAATGCAAGAAAGTTATGAACAATAAATCTGACCCATTGATTTTGGAGGACGACTAAGAATATGCCAGCGTCTTCAATGCATAGCCATCAGATTAGGGTTTAGGGTTAAATAAGGTTAAAAGATCATTAATTGTGCCCATTATCAATAGGTGTACGCCTTTCGGCGTAATTATTGTTTAAAGATATTTTAGAAAAATATTATTATTTTTTAATTAGAAATATTAAATTAAATTTTTTATTATGATCATTGTTATATGATTAAATGTTTAATAAAGTTTGAATATGAGTAATGTTGATGATGACGATGATGAATAACTTCCACTAAGAAGGAATTGGTCTATGGACCTTAAGAGGGTAAGTGATTACTTGTCATTCTTTAGAATTTGGTTTCTGTGTTGGAAAAGCATTAAGAGAACCTTTCCAATATCACCATACTTTTGTTGAGTTAAGAGGTTAGGAAGGTTGGTAGTGTGACAAATATTTTGAAAATAAATTTGGGTATAGGCTCGACAATCTAAGAGAAAGTGTTTTTCATCTTCAACCATCTTAGTGTCACAAAGGTGATAATTTTCTCTTATCTTATCAATGCTTAGTTTTTCTTTACATTTGTCAAAACATATAGATAATTTTGATCTTCTAGATTGGGGTTGATTACATCTTATAATACCTTAATTTTTTTTTCCCTCTATCTCTTTATCATGGCAGATTTTCTCCTTAAATTTCGATTGATGATATTTTTAATAGTATATTTATTTTGAAAAATGGTGTCTTCCATGATTCGCCAATAGTTTATCCAAGACCGAGCATCTTTATGCCATCCTCGCTTGAGTCGATGGTGGTTACTACTTGAATTTGAAGCAATTTTAGGAAGCTTCTTTTCTTCCATGTTGTTTAACTTTTTCTTATACATTAGGTATCTATTCATAGCTATGCTCTCAATGGAGGAGAGACTTGTTTTTAGGAGGAGGACAAGATAGGGTGTATTTCCTTTAATTTTGAAATTATAGTTTATAAAATTCTTTTGTATTTCTTTATCTTTATTCACGACAACCCCAAACTTCACATCCATAAAGAACAATAGGTGTAACAAGAGTCTCAAAGAGGAATTTCTTATTATCCCAACTCCAAAGATCGGTTGATTTACAATTGTTTTCAATTCTATAATAATCTTTCCATCCCCCAATAATCCTTTCTTCAATGCTATAATTCTAGTTGAGCTTGTGGTGAATATCAATTACAAGATATTTACATGAAATCAATTCCTCCAAGTTGTTGTTGTCATTTATGAATGTATAATAAGTGATGTTATTGGATTTAATAACCATGACCTTAGTCTTATCAATATTAACAGCCATACCCATATTGGAGCAAAAATCATTCACGATTCTTAGTTGATTTTCAAGATCATGGGGACTCTGTTCGATAAGAACAATATGATCGACATAAAGAAGAATATTGGTGACTATACCAGTGAGAGTAGGGCCGACACAACCTGTGTTTTCCAAATAATATTCTAACTTGTCAATGTATATGCCAAAAAGGGTAGGGGACAATGGACAACCTTGTTTGACTCCAATATCAATAATGTTATCATACATCCTTATTGTAGCAACCCTCAACTCAAGAGGAACTTTTATCTCTTCCAACCTATTCCAAAGGTTTTTCCTAGGAACCATGTCAAAATATTTTATAAAGTCAACAAAACAACAAAAAATATTGGTTTTAGTATTGTAGAACTCCTCTACAATAATCCTAAAAGTAACAATATGGTCCATAGTTGAATGATACCTCCTAAACCCAACCTGACCTTTAGCTCTTTTACTGTGACTTTCTAGACATAGGCTAATCTTCTTTTCAAAAATAATTCCATAAATCTTGGCTAAAATCTGGCTAATCATAATGGTCCTATAATTAAAGGGAATGTTTCTATCCCCATTTTTAAAAATAGGAACATTGAGGCTTTGCCCTTCTTGAATGATAAATTGAAGAGCTTGTGTATGTGAGGGATAAGCATAGGCCCTCTAATTTTAAAAATTGCATCTTGGTAGCCTTCAATGTCCTTAGTTTTCCCATTTGCAAGATGCTTAACCCCAAACTCTATGTCATCTAAAGAAAAAAAATCATCCTTTGTAGTGACAATAAGAATGGTGTCCAGGGAATTAAGGAACTCGTAAAGACTTTTAAGGTAGGAATTTCAGTCCCTTAAGGGAATTATATTATTTTCATTAGTATTGTGGTTTAAAATCTGGCTCGAGAACTTCTTAGGATCTAGTTTAGATAGTTGTGAAAGTTGCTCTTGCCTTTTATTGATATAGTATATTTTTTTCCTTTTAATTAGGGATTTGTATGTATTGATCTTATCAAGTTTTAAGGCCTCATTAGAATCATCCCTAATGTATTTCCTATAGTTTACATTCCTTTTTATACCAAGGGTTGGTCATTCTATTATTCTTTTTACAGGACGCCTCAAAAGAGAACTTGTTAATAGAAGTGGAAATGATTTTTGTAAACATATGATAGATTTCTCCAATATTGTCCTTATAAGTTAGGAGATTTAATTTACTATTTAAATCCTTTAAGAAAATCTCAACTTTACTTTTGTCAAAGCACAATTTCCTTTGATTATCAAAACTCTCTTCAATGACGCTCTTCTTCATGGAAAAGTTTAGAGTTAGGGTTAAAGGTTTATGATCAGAGTTAGGTTCACGGTCATTTAAAAGGTCAAAATTTGTTATTTGTTTGGAAACGGGGATATCAGATATCACATAATATACGACACTACTACCTAGCCCATAAATACAAGTCATCTGGTTGGAGTTTTTCCACTTCATTACTCCATTGCAAATTATTAGGTCTTGAGAGATGTAGAGCTTGACCAACTCAATACTAAACAAATTCTCAATTAGGTCTTAAGAGCTTCTTTTGTAGCTATTAGGTAAAACAAGGTCCTCATCTAGCCATAAATGATTATGGTTAGAATCAGTACTTAAAACAATAGCTTGTTTAGTTGTAGTCCTAGCATTAAAGTCTCTTAGCACAAGGATATTACCTTCATTTTTCAAACTATAAATATCTTGTTCTAAATTATTATAGGGACAATTTCTATCTTGATTGTTTTTCTTATAAAAAGTAGAATTAATAGGTGCAAAATAGAAAATTTCTATATCCACCTTCTTAGCATTCATGTCTGAAATTTCTATCCAAATTTACTGATTGAGAGGGTCGATCTTATGAAGTTGAATCTGAGGAGAAATGCTCTTTTTAATATAACAAGCTATGCCTCCTATCCCTCTACAGTGAGACTTTTTGTTCCATGCCGACCATAAAACAAATCCTTCTATGTTAGGGACCTTAGACTCGTGATGCTCCCAAGTTTCAACTAGACAAATAATATAAATATCACTCGGGATCCAACTTATCATAGGACCTTTGCACCATGGAAAGCCATGACAGTTTCAAAAAAGGATCTTGAGTGTCCCAAATTTCTATTTATTATTATGGTCTCTATCCCTAACAATAGCTTTTCAATTTCTAATTATTGCACATTTTCCTCCTTTCATGGAAAGAGATCTTCATTTAAATATTTTTTACCCTTTTAAGCTCGAGATTTAATGAGTATGCTATATTTATAGTCATTACATCATATTTATATAGATGTGATGAATAGTTTAATTATTTTATATTATATTTTTAACTGTAAATATTAAATATAAAATTTCTATTATAATTATTATTATATAATTAAATGTTTAATAAAGTGTGAATGTAATTAATGTTATATTGGTCTCATTATAGTTTAATTTTAAAATATTGAAAAACAATACTTTTACTTAACAAAATTTCTTTATATTCAATATCATCAAAACTTTTAATTTAACATTATTTATATTCAATATCATCAAAACTTTTAATTTAACATTATGTTTTAACTTAGATTTTGAATTATTAAAGTTCCATAGTACATTTTAAATTATTAAAATTACTTAAATTATTAAAATTGCCTAAGTTCAGTAAATTTATAAAGGTTAATAATTAATAAAATTTAATATATGTAAATTTATAAAAGTTAATAATTAATAAAATTTAATAAATTAATAAATTCAAAATAAATAGCATGACTATGAGATAATAGTTAAAATTGAAACTAATGTTGTTTTTGACACAATTTTAGAATTCTTAAAGTAAAATAATTGAATTAATTTATTCCTAAGCTTTTAATATATTTAAATGTGCAATAACTAAACTTTAAATAATTGGTTTGATATTGAAATAAAATAAACTAAGATAACAGGGAAGTTTCTTTTATAACATATATTAAGTAAATTCAAAATCCCAAATTCAAAATCCCTATTTTTGACACAAACGAAAAACTTCATTAGAACTATTTTCAAAAACTTGGCAAAACCTTCCATTTCACAATGTGTTTTTTTTTAAAGAAACCAAGTTTTTCTAAAGCCAAAAAATATTGATATGAACATTTTGCATGTGTGAGGATGTCTTTATTTCCTACTAGCCTATGGAGCATAAGAATGAGTCTAACATTCATAGAGATATTGGTGGCCACCCACCTATTCCAACTGGATCACATACAAATGTCATCTTGGCGATTTTAGTTTTCATCTTAGTAGTTATTTTCTATCTTTTCGGGTCCTAAACTTATGGGGTCGTTTTGAGGCCCTAAATAATGTTTTTTGGGCCCACGAAAATCACACTATAAAATGAGTTAGAGTGTGATGGCATAGTGTGTATTCCTCGTATATACCTTTCCAATGGGTTATCATGCACCTAAAATGGATATTGTATGCAAAAGTTACAACCCTGGTGCCCACATGAATTTTGACGCTTCATATCCTATGGTTAGTTTTTTGGATTTCTAGGGTTTTGACATTCATGTTTGATGTAAAATGGCCTTTGGAGCCCCATTATAATCATATTCTTGTGAATGAGAACAATTATCACATCTCTTCTCAGAAATAAGCCACCACCATTCTAGGAATCTTGTTTCAGTTTGCATTTTACAGTTTCATCATATCTCTTTATTAAATAGAAGAAAGTTTTAATGTATCTCTGTTATTGTTCATTGTATATTTGTGTTCATAATATAGATCAATATTCATTTCATTCTTCTCATAAAATATGGATCAAGGGTATCAGAGCAGTCTACTCCTTTTCGTTCTTAGTGCATGTCCCCGATGAGGTTAGGGTACAAAGAGTTGGGTCTCAAGCTTGTTTCTCTTGAGGACAAGAGCTCTCGCACAGCGAAGCGACATTCCATGGAGGGAGAAAATAAAGACGAAAAGACAAGAGATCCTTTCAAAAAAAAATTCGAGAAATCCCTCGCACAACAAAGGAACAAGATGTTGGATAGTTTTGTGCGAATCCTTCGACGACTACCAACAAACAATGCATCTTCCTTGAGTGGAGGTGTTGACCCCTTCAAGGTACATATCAACTTTTATATCGCCATATTTGAAGGTCATATAGATGCAGATGTTGTAGAAAAATGGTTGAATCTGCTAGAAGGGTATTTTTCTATCCATAACTTTTCCAATAGAGAAAATATTACATTTGCACTCCTGAAAGTCGTCCCCCATCTTGTAACGAACCTCTCGTTCGTCGTGACATCAGGCACTCCAACAAGTGCAATATTTTGTTTTTGTGTGCGTGCGTGTGTAAAAGGGTAATAAATAAATTATACTCTGCATAGCAATGCGACGATGAACATGTCGCATGCAACGGTGACAACGACATAATGATCTAAGATGCACATCAAGCATCAGGAAGCAATGAAAGACCATCAACTGACGAGAATAAAAATAATAACTACCCGCCCGTCCTACCTTGCAATAGTTAGGACCTCCAGGACACATAAGCAATGCTCAAGCCCAGGTTCCCATCGATTTTGACCATTTAAGGTCTTAGGGCTGGCGACTGTTCTGAGGAACAAGGAGGTGTCTACATCCTGCCTGACACAATCCAGCCCAAAACTAATCTACTAAAGCAACAAACATCAATGAAGATTGTTACGCGATAAAGTTCTATGAATCAACACACATCACATGAATTCCACGGTTCAAGAGAATTTGAATTACTAAATCCATCATGAAACAACATAAGTGCGTGCACAATGAAATCAACTTTATTTTAATTCAAGATGCAAAGGTAGTCATATTCTTTACTTGAAGGAACATACATATTCATTCATTAAAATCAACTGTAGCTAACCATTTTGTGGCAGATGAAGTAACTACGCCCATGACCTTCCCTACATAATATGATGCAAAAGAAATATCAACTAATTCATGGCGCAAGGAAATCAATTACATAATTCGTCTCACCCCCTATAATTTCATGGTGCAAACGAATTAAGAGTTACCTAACCAAGGCTCCAATAGTTCTCCAATCATTTCCCAATTGATGATATTCTTAAAAGGGTGCACAAATTGATCTATGACCGAAATTTAAGGTAGATATACATATCATTCAGGACTAGATTCCAACCATACAGATTCCTTCTTTTATTTATTCTATTTAGTTTGTCTTGGAATAAGTCTCAATTGTAAATTAGTAGAGGTGTTGTGGTTGTATTAAATTGATCACCTTATTTAATTGTATATGGTGAAATGATAAAATTTATATAAAAAGCAAAACAAATTGTACAACAATAAAATTTATTTAAATTGTAAAACAAGAATATTTAGTTAAATTTAAATAGTATTGAAAAACAATTGAATTTATAAGAAGGGTAAAATAAATTCAACTAGAGAAAAACTTTTTAAAACGATTCAAAATTGATATCCAATTTAACTGTAAGATATTATTATAATCACAAAATGAGGGTATGCTAGCTAATTAAGGAACTAGTAATTCTGACATCTCGGCCATAACATTCACTTCCTCATTGAAGGTATAAAGACTCATTGAAGGAACTATTTAAGGAAACATCTACTTGGGTAAAAATGTTAAGTGCCTCAAGTTATATGCTACCCAGCCTGTGTAAACAACATTATCGCCGTATGAAACTGGCGTGTAAGGCTGTGTGTGGGACTAGCATTGCAGTTGTGTACAACAGGCGAGTAAAGTTGTGTGTCAGATGTGTAAACAGTAACCCGTTTTCTCCTCAATCAACCACACACTAGGTGAGACATGGGGGAAATTTGTATAAAGGAAATGAATTCGCCAGAAAGGATTGCTAGAGCAAAATTTAAAAAGAAATTGTTACACAACAAAAATTTCCAGAATCGACTTTGCCAGAAATAATTTTACCGAAACAATTTCACAACGAAATTGCCATAAACGAATTTTGACAGAACCAAATTTATAGGAAAGGTTTCATCGAACGACTTTGCCATTAAGCAATATAAAATGTAAAATCACCATTTGAGGTATGAAATATAAAATTTCCATTGAAATAATATAGATGACATGCCCAAAATATAAAAATGCCATTTGTAATATCTATCACATTGGTGTATGAGTTCGCCTCTTATCAATGTAACAACTATCTGGGATTCGCTATAAAAATTGTTTTTATAAAGGAAGGTCACGGCTATTACACATTAACACTTATCACAGGATGACTCATAATAACATGCAATAATGATTCTACACAGTACTAACACACTGTCTACGATTATACCGCATTAACACACAGTATTATCATGCATTAACAAACAATATTATACACAATATTAACACACTGTCTACGAGTATTAACTCACGATAATGATTATACACAGGAATGATTAACACACAGTATTAACACACCGTCTATGGTTATACCGCATCCTTGTACATACAACCATGAATTATAACTATACCAGCGTTTGTTAATGACTATAAGGCTATGCAACAATAATTTAAATGCGAATATACCACATCCAGGAATATAAAGCCATGAAGAGTAACGCATAAGAATAAAGATCCAACCAAGGAACAGTAAAACCCAACCAGAACACTGACCACAAAAATTTTAGGCAATCAAAGGAGTGGGAAAAATCTCGAGATAGAATTCATCCATTATTACTGTGCAAAGACAAATTTGCCGAGAAAAAGACCCTTCAAACAGTCACAGGGTTAAATTGCGAGGGAGGCGATGCAATAGAGTGTGGGTTCATCCAGTAATAGATAAAACACAGAGATAAACTTATCCAATGAACATAAAACACACAATAAATAGCTTCAACATCAATCAAAATCAAGGTTATTAAACGCATCAAGGAGCACGACAAACCATTCATCCAAGGACAATAACAGAGGTAGAGGACTGAGTTCATCCTTCGCTTCACCATCCTCACACAGACAAGCAGGGTGTTGAGATCCATAGGTCTTTTAACGCTAAGTCAACGACCGTAGATCAAGCTCCTGGCCGACTGCTCAAGCGAGGACTGGTGAGCTAGGGATTAAGGAAAACTATGCAAGGGTCTCAATCAACACCATAGGGCTGTCAAGTCATGCGGGAATGAATACCATGGGAGATCAATCAACCAGACAATCAGCTAGGCTAGGAAAAAGGGTCCTCTAACAATCTAAACATCCAAACCATTTATGATCAATATTCAGGTCCAAGCATAAGTCCTAGTGCATTCTACTCTACAAAATAAAAGAGCATAGCGTTGCCTTAACACCCGCTTTGAATGACGTTGCGCGCTCCGTACAACTCCCTATCGCCGACCGTCGACACTACACCAGTACCTCCCAGCTAACGCTAGGGGTACTCTTCTTCCCCCTTAGCCCCCCGAGCCGCAAAGTGGCCACACACACAATCCAGAGGTTACATCTAGATCCCAGCTCGCCTCGTAAGGCCGAACTACCACTCCTCTCCGAGCTGGGAAATCCCAACTCCCACAAGTAAATAAGTCAAGTCGCTATTCCTACAGCATAACGTTACGCTAACATACGGTCCCCTTCTTCCTTCTCCTCCCTCTCTTTTGTAGAGTTTCGAACTTCCTTTCTTTCCCTAAATCTCATTTAATAAAAGTTTTAATAAAAAATTCCTAAAACTTCTCCTTTGTACAAGAGTCACCCATCCCCCACGTTTCTCCATTAATTATTTTCTTTAATTAATTAATTGTATTATTTCCCTCACCCACCTAGAGTTACTCCTAAAATCACCCATAGGTGTCCCTAGATTCCCTTACAGGGTTTAAAAGCTTTCCCTAAAATGAAATTGCTAAATCAGTTTAAAAATAGAAGGTTCTTAAATGCAGATTCTTTACTATGTTGGTTTCCCACTTTTAACCATGAGCTCCCCTCTTTCCCTCTTTAGGTTACCTCCTTTCCCTAATTTCCTAATTTTAATATTTCCCTCATTCCCCTTTCATTAGAGCTAAGAACAACATTTGTGCAATTAACCTCTTTTTAAGTTTATGATTAATTTTAGTATCTTCTTCTTCTTCTTCTTCTTTTTTAACTATCAAAAGTTAAAATAATTAAATTTCTTCTTTACTCTTTATATCCATAGATTTTGTTTAATTTCTTACTCTCTTCATTTTACCCCAAAAATTTATGAAGACCAAAATTATTACTTAAGTGATTTTTATTTTAAATTTTATCATTTTATTTTTATATGGATTTTTTCTTAAGGGTAGACAAAATTTTACCCCTAGCGAAGTTTTAGACTTAGAACTTAGATTCTGAACTAGGAGACATTTAATTAGGGAAGTTGTTTTAAAGTTTCTTCATGTGTTGTTTGTCTTAGGGCCATCTAGGTTCATCCATCTATCATCATCAACGCGACATGCCCTTTAGGATGCACTAGGTGCTCCAAGGGTGCCACTCACCTCATTTGTTCCTTTACGCGATGTTCCCTTTAGGATGCACTACGTTCTCCAAGGGTGCCACTCGCCTCTTGACTGATTGATAGAAATTAATAACCCCTGGATTCAACACTCCGCTAGGTGAAATTCTGGGAGACTAAGGGCTTCTAAAGAATAAGACCCCTGCCTTATTGCGCGCCACTTAGAATCATTGTGAGCAACTGTCGCAGTCTGCCCTCACGACATCGTAGTCCTCTCAAACTAGGTAATCGTTAACCTATAGTTTGAGCCACGACGAGAGTGCTAGTAGGCTATGGAAGGGTTGTTGTCCACACGTATCCCTCAACCTCTCTGGTAGTCATATGCGACCCCTTTACTCCATATGTGATTCTGGTCGGCAAGCTATTGTTAGCCTGCATCATCAACAAATCATGTCAGAACATATCCATAACATATCATATAGTCATATGCGCTAATATCATAGTAAAACAATCAAACTGCAATGGCACACTCCCTGACTCGATCCAGAGTCCAAGGGGTTACATTGATGCCTCTGCATTCTCAAGGTCCAAAACCCTACACACTCAGTAATACCGAGTCAATAGCACCTGTCTATGTCATTGTAGTAAAACATCATCTCATCTACCATAACACATCATAATCAAATTCAAATGTTTTATATCATAATAATTCAGATCACTTGTGAGGAAGTGTCCCCAAAGAATAAATTCTCTCATTGTGCCAGAGCGGAATGTTACATACACCCCCTCTTGGTCAAAACTTCGTCCCGAAGTTTCATAGTGTAAATGTCGGAATAAGTGTATCGCAGTATCATATGTCTATCTATCAAACAAAAATGGAAATTGTTGGCGCATATCATATGCGTCCTCCCAGGTTGTTGAGTGCAGACTATAATTCTCCCACTGGACCTTAACTTGATCTACCGTTCAACGTCGTAGCTGTCGAATACGATGATCCAAGATGCGGACCAACTCAGTCGTGAGCGCTCCCTCGTCCGATACCTGGAAGGAACTCATGTCAATAATGTGTGTCAGATAACTAATATAATGTCTCAAAATAGATACATGAAAAACATCGTGCATACGCCTCAATGAATCAGGCAAGGCTAGTCGATAGGCCACGGGCCCCTTTCTCTTCACAATCTTGAAAGGTCCCACGAACCTAGGAGAGAGTTTAGCTCCCTTTCCAAACTTGATCAAACTCTTATGTGGTTTAACTAGTAAGAAGACTCGATCACCGACCTCGTAACTACGGTCGACTCAGTGCGCATCGACATAACTCTTTTGTCGATCCTGCGCTTCTTTAATCCTTTGTCTTATGGTTTGCATTTGTTATTCCATTTCTTCGATCGCTTATGATCCCACCAGGACCCTATCCTCAAGCCGATCCCAACTCAAGGGCGTCCAACATGGTCACCCGTAAAGAAACTTGAAAGGTGCCATCTTAATGGTGCTCTGGTAACTGTTGTTGTAAGGAAACTTCACTAATGGCAAGAATTCCTCCCAACTCTTTTGTTGGTCTATCACGTGCATGCGCAACATCTCCTCCAAGGTTTGGTTCATTCGTTCGGTCTGCCCGTCAGTCTCCGGCTAATATGTAGTACTAAAGTTAAGTTGGGTTCCCAAGGCCTCTTGGAAACTTGTCCAAAATCGTCGAGTAAACACCGATCCTCGATCAGATATAATCTTCTTAGGCGCACCATGCAGCCTCACAATCTCACTGATGAAAACTCTAGCTATGTCAGGTGCCTGATACGTCGTACGCATAGGAATAAAGTGAGCACTCTTCATCAGAGTGTCTACTACTATGAAAATCAAGTCATGTCTCCTTGCCGTTAGTGGAAATCCAGCAATAAAATCCATCGAAATAACCTCCCATTTCTATTCCAGAATAGCGTGTGGTTGTAGTAATCCTGCTGGGTGTCTATGTTCAGACTTTACTTGCTGACATTCTAGACATTTGGCCACATAGTCGAATATGTCGGCCTTCATTCCCTTCCAGAAGAATAAGGGTTTAAGGTCTGCCCTCATCTTCATGACTCTCGGATGAGCCATGTATACTGCTCTATGAGGCTCGCTTAGGATCAAAATCCTCAACTAGTTGTTTGGCAATACGTAAATATGACCTTTAAACCTCAATAAACCATTGCCATCAAATGAAAAACACTCAAATCATGGTACCATCATTGTGTTTTGTCCGATAAAACCCTTGACCTCTTTGTACCAGTCATCATCACACTGTAAAGTTAGAATCTTTTCACGTAGATTCGTCTGAAGAGGCAACACCGAAAATATGCGTGGTCTCCAATTCAAAGCATCCGCCACTTGGTTCACTGTTCCCTTTATGTAAGTAATCTCAAATTCGTACTCGCTAAGCAGTTCCGACCAATATCACTGTAGTGCGTTCAAGTCACTTTACGTAAAAATGTGTTGTAGTCCACAATGGTCAGTCTTTAGTTCAAATTTTCATCCAACAAGGTAGTGTCTCCAAACCTTCAAGGCATATACGATGGCTAATAACTCCAAATCGTGCATCGCGTAGTTCTCCTTGTGCCTTCTTATTTTCCTCGAAATGTACGCAATTACTCATCCATCTTGCATCAAGACTCCACCTAAGACTTCCTTGGATGCGTCCGTGCATACCAAGAAGTCTACATCCATGTCAGGGACTTTTAGTATCGGCATTGTTGTCAACAACTCCTTAAGCCTCCAAAATGATTCTGTGCATTTCTCGGTCCAAACAAATTTCTTTTTCTTCTTCTGCAATTCTGTGATCGGATTTGCTATCTTTGAAAACCCCTCGACGAACCGTCGATAGTATCCTACCAAACCCATGAAGCTACACACTTTTGGGACATTTGTCGATGCAGGCCATTCCATAATAGCCTTGACCTTTGCCGGATCCACAGCGATTCCTTCATCGGAGATGACATGCCCTAAGTAGTGAATATTCGATTGCTAAAAAGAGAATTTGGACATCTTCCCATACAATTGTGCTCTCGCAGACACTGTAGTACCAAGTGCAAGTGCTCGTCATGCTCCTCCATCATCCGAGAGTAAATCAAAATATCGTCAATGAATACTTGGACGAACTTGTCCAAGTACTCGCAGAACACCCCATTCATCAAACTAATAAATTCCCTTGGGGAATTTGTCAGTCCAAATAGTAAAACAGTAAACTTGTAAGGTCCAAACCTCGTCTTAAAGGCGGTATTAGTGATTTCATCCTACTTGATCCGCAACTGGTGATACCCTAATCATAAATCGATCTTGTAGAACACCATCACACCCTTCATTTGATCGAATAGATCATCAATTCTCAGCAATGGATGTTTATTCTTGATCGTAGCCACGTTTAGTTGATGGTAGTCAATGCAAAGCCTCCACAATCCATCCTTCTTTCATATGAAAATAATAGGTGCACCCCATGGTGACACACTAGGACATATCAATCCCAGGTCCAACAACTCCTTCAGTTGCATTTTCAACTCCTGTAACTCTGGAGTTGACATCCGATAAGGCATTCTTTCTATCGGTTGAGTCCCCAGTTTTAGGTCTATGGTAAAATCCAATTCTCTTTCCGGTGGCTTCATAGGTAAATCCTCTAGAAACATGTCCGCAAACTCTCTCACCACCAAAAGGTGTTATAGACCTTCCGCTACTCCGTTCTCGTTTAACGCAATGATCGCATAAATCTTGCACTGCTTGCGCATACTCTTCCATAGCTATAAGGAAGAGATGAACCTTAGGGAAACTCCCTGGTTCCAGCCTACAATCACACGTCTCTGTCCCTCGTTATCGACCAAGCTCAACCATTTTGTCTTACAGTTGAGTATCGCCTCATGCGATTCCAACCAATCCATACCAATCACAACATCATAAGATCCTAAGATCATGACGTACAAGTTGGCCCTGGTGAAAAACTCTCCCAGTTTAAGGGCTCAGCCCATAACCTTTCCCTCGACCTTTTGTTTAGCTCCCGAGGCCATCTCCATGAAGCTAAACTCATCCTGCTCGACTTCCTATACCTTAATCCTTTTTAGCACTGCACCAGAAATGAAACTCTCGGTGGCACCAGGATCTATCAAAATACTAAGGGTCTGGTCAGCGACAGTACCTGTCGTCTCCAGCACAGTCGACTGGTGCTCTGCCTGGCATTTATTCATCGCTGCATGAATCTGATGGGCCTTGCACATATCTCCCATGGTAGTGGGTCCGACTGATCTGGATGCTCTAGTCCTCTCCAGAGGGCAGTTGCGCTGGTAATGTGGTTCCCCACACGTCCAACACCCCTTCTTTGGCCCAGTAGTCCTGGTACCCAAAGTAGAAGATGAAGGTCAACCAGTCTAGAACCTTGGTCGATTTTGCTAAACTAGCCTAAACTACTGCTGTTGTGAGCGGTGTTGTTGTTGATGCTGTGGTCCCTGATAAGGTGTCCGCTATTGAGGCATCATTCGTCGAGGTGTAGTGAAAGTGGATCTCCTCTGGAGGCCACGATATCCTGGCGTATGTCTCACTGGTGTCTGGTGTTTCTGTGTCCCAGATGAAACCAACCCTACTAGTCTCGTTGGAGTCTTGGTCTGACCCCCACTGATAAGCTCCTCCTCTAATATGAGGGCCTTCAAGACGACATCGTGCAAGTTTTGGGGCATCAAAATCCTAACCTTTGCATGTAGGTTGTCGTTAAGGTCGAATATGAACCTGATGACCTTAAGTTTCTTCATGTTAAGGTGTGGAGCATACCAGAGCAACTCTATAAAATGGGCCTCGTACTCGGGCACCATACGACCTCCCTGTCATAAGGCGTTGAACTCATTGAGCTGACACTCAATGAATTCCTCTAAAAGGTACCTCTCTCGTAACCATTCCTCGAACAGTTCCCATGAAACGTCTTCGATGGCCATGTTCAACTGCGGTAGGAGCGTCTTCCACCATAGAAGAGCACTCCCCTTTAGTTGAAATACTGCCATGCGGACCTTCATGTTGGAGGTATATTCAAGAAGTGTGAAGGACATCGCCATGTTCTCGAACCATGCCACAACAGCTATGCCATCCGGGGCACCAAAGAACTTAGTAAATTTGACCTCGCCAGTTCACAATGAATGCTACCAGTACCAACCAGAGCGTGCGGTGGAACCTCAATAGGTGGCGACGCTCTAGCCTCATCTCTGTCCAAATGGCTAATTAGTGCCTTGAACATGCACTAAAAAGATCTCATCATTCCGACTACATCGCCAACTGCTATCTTCTCCTGTCCGAGAAACTACTCGTCTCCCTTGGGGTTAGACCCCTAAGGTGTGGATTCTACAGGAGGTGTCGCGCCTCCTCCACTAGCACCCAGTCATCTGCCTCCGCGATGTCCTCTAACCATGATTACCTGCACGCACACAATAAACTCGATTAGCAACAGTATAATCAAATCATGTCAACAAAATCTGTAGCGATCCCAAGTCATGTGTTGAACCCAATCTAATACCATATGTAATGAACCTCCCATTCGTCATGACATCAACCTCTCCAACAAGTGAAATACTTTTTTTGTGTGTGTGTTTATGTGTACAAGGGTAATAAATACATTATACTTTGCGTAGCAGCACGATGACGAACATGTCGCACGCAACGGTGATAACGACATAACGACCTAAGACGCACATCAACCATCAGGAATCAATGAATGATCATCAAATGATGAGAATAAAAAGACTAACTACCCACCCATCCTACCCTGCAATGGTTAGGACCTCCAAGACACATAAGCAATGCTCAAGCCCAGGTTCCCATCGATTTTGACCATTTAATGTCTCAGGGCTGGCGACTATTCTAAGGAACAAGGAGGTGTCTACATTATGCCCGACACAATCCAGACCAAAACTAATATGCTAAAGCAACAAACATCAATGATGATCGTTGCACGATAAATTTCTATGAGTCAACACACATCACATGAATTCCACGGTGCAAGAGAATCTGAATTACTAAATCCATCATGAAACGACATAAGTGTGTGTGCAATGAAATAAACTTTATTTTAATTAAATATGCAAAGGTAGTCATCTACTTTACTTCATGGCGTGGAATTATTCATTCATTAAACTCAACTGTAGCTAACAATTTTTTGGCGGATGAAGTAACTACGCCCATGACCTTCCCTACATAACATGATGCAAAAGAAATATCCACTATTTCATGGTGCAAGGAAATCAATTACATAATCCGTCTCACCCCCTATAATTTCATGGTGCAAATGAATTAAGATTTACCTAACCAAGGCTCCAATAGTTCTCTAATCATTTCCCAATTGATGATATTCTTAAAAGGGTGCACAAATTGATCTATGACCAAAATTTAAGGTAGATATACATATCATCCAGGACCAGATTCCAAACATAGTACGGATTCCTTCTTTTATTTATTCTATTTAGTTTGTCTTGGCATAAGCCTCAATTGTAAATTAGTAGAGGTGTTGTGGTTGTACTAAATTGATCACCTTATTTAATTGTATATGGTGAAACGATAAAATTTATATAAAAAGCAAAACAAATTGTACAACAATAAAATTTATTTAAATCATAAAACAATAATATTTAGTTAAATTTAAATAGTATTGAAAAACAATTGAATTTATAAGAAGGGTAAAACAAATTCAACTAGAGCAAAACTTTTTAAAACGATTCAAAATTGATATCCAATTTAACTGTAAGATATTATTATAATCACAAAATGAGGGTATGCTAGCTAATTAAGGAACTAGTAATTCTGACATCTGGGCCATAACATTCGCCTCCTCATTAAAGGTATAAAGACTCGTTGAAGGAACTATTTAAGGAAGCATCTACTTGGGTAAAAATGTTAAGTGCCTCCAGTTATACGCTACCCAGCCTATGTAAACAACATTATCATTGTCTGAAACTGATGTGTAAGGCTGTGTGTCGGACCAACATTGTCGTTGTGTACAACAGGCGAGTAAAGTTGTGTGTCAGATGTGTAAATAGTAACCCGTTTTCTCCTCAATCAACCACGCAGCAGGTGAGACATGGGGGAAATTCGTATAAACGAAATGAATTCACCAGAATGGATTTCCAGAGAAAAATTAAAAAAGAAATTTTTACACAACAAAAATTTCCAGAATCAACTTTGCCAGAACAAATTTTACCGAAACAATTTCACAATGAAATTGCCATAAACGAATTTTGACAGAACCAAATTTACAGAAAAGGTTTCACCGAACGAATTTTCCATTAAGCAATATAAAATGTAAAATATCCATTTGAGGTATGAAATATAAAATCGCCATTGAAATAATATCACTGACATGCCCAAAATATAAAAACGCCATTCACAATATCTATCACATCGGTGTATAAGTTCGCTTCTTATCAATGCAACAAATATCTGGGATTCGCTATAAAAATTGTTTTTATAAAGGAAGGTCATGGCTATTACACGTTAACACTTATCACAGGATGACTCGTAATAACACACAGTAATGATTCTACATAGTACTAACACACTGTCTATGATTATACCACATTAACACACAGTATTATCCCTCATTAACACACAGTATTATACACAATATTAACACACTATCAACGAGTATTAACTCACGATAATGATTATACACAGGAGTGATTAACACATAGTATTAACACACCGTCTACGGTTATACCGCATCCTTGTATATAAAACCACGAAATATAACTATACCAGCATTTGTTAATGACTGTAAGGCTATACAATAATAATTTAAATGCGAATAAATCACATCTAGGAATATAAAGCGACAAAGACTAATGCAGAAGCATAAAGATCCAACCAAGGAACAGTAAAACCCAACCAGAAATTTACCACAAAAATTTTAGGCAATCAAACGAGTGGGAAAAAGCTCAAGACATAATTCATCCATTATTACTGTGCAAAGACAAATTTGCCAAGAAAAAGGCCTTCAAACAGTCACAGGGTTAAATTGTGAGGGAGGCGATGCAACACAATGCGGGTTCATCCAACAATAGATAAAACACAGAGATCAACTTATCCATCGAACATAAAATGCACAATAAAGAGATTCACCATCAATCAAAATCAAGGCTATTAAACGCATCAAGGAACATGGAAAACCATTCAACCAAGGACAACAACAGAGGTATACAACTGAGTTCGTCCTTCGCTTCACCATCCTCTCATAGAAAAGAAGGGCATTGAGATCCATAGGTATTTTAACACTAAGGCAATGACCGTAGATCAAGCTCCTGTCTGACTTCTTAGGCGAGGACTGGCCAGCTAGGGACGAAGGAAAACAACGCAAGGGTCTCAATCAACACCATAGGGATGTCAAGTCACACGGGAATGAAGACCATGGGAGATCAATCAACCAGACAATCAACTAGGCTAGGAAAAACGGTCTGCTAACAATCTAAAAATCCAAACCATTTACAATCAATATTTTGGTCCAAGCATAAGTCCTGGTGCATTCTACTCTACAAAATAAAAGAGCATATAGTTGCCTTAACGCTACTTCGAATGATGTCCTGCGCTCCGTGCAACTCCTGCTCGTTGACCGTCGAGACTACACTGGTACCTCCCAACCAATGCTAGGGGTACTCTTCTTCCCCATTAGCCCCCCAAGCCGCAAAGGGGCCACACACACAATCCAGAGGTTACGTCTAGCTCCCAGCTCGCCTCGCAAGGGTGAGCTACCACTCCTCTCCGAGATAGGAAAACCCAACTCCCACAAGTAAATTATTCAAGTCCCTATTCCTACAGTGTAACATTACGCTAACAGTCGGTCCCCTTCTTCCTTCTCCTCCCTCTCTTTTATAGAGTTTTCGAACTTCCTTTCTTTCCCTAAATCTCATTTAATTAAAGTTTTAATAAAAATTTCCTAAAAATTCTCCCTTGTACAAGTGTCACCCATCCCCCATGTTTCTCCATTAATTATTTTCTTTAATTAATTAATTGTCTTATTTCCCTCACCCACCTAGAGTACTCCTAAAATCACTCCTAGGTATCCCTAGATTCCCTTAAAACCTTTCCCTAAAATGAAATTGCTAAATCAGTTTAAAATAGAAGGTTCTTAAATGCAGATTCTTTACTAAGTTGGTTTCCCGCTTTTTACCATGAGTTCCCCTCTTTCCCTCTTTAGGTTACCTCCTTTCCCTAATTTCCTATTTTTTATATTTCTCTCATTCCCCTTTCATTAGAGCTAAAAACAACAGTTGTGCAATTAACCTCTTTTTCCTTTTATGATTAATTTTAATATCTTCTTCTTCTTTTTTTAACTATCAAAAGTTAAAATAATTAAATTTCTTCTTTACATTTTATATCCACAGATTTTATTTAATTTCTTACTCTCTTCATTTTACCCCAAAAATTTATGAAGACCAAAATTATTACTTAAGTGGTTTTTATTTTAAATTTTTTTATTTTATTTTTATATCGATATTTTCTTAAGGGTAGACAAAATTTTACCCCTAGCGAAGTTTTAGACTTAGAGCTTACATTCTGAACTAGGTGACATTTAATTAGGGAAGTTTGTTTTAAAATTTCTTAATGTGTTGTTTGTCTTAGGTCCATCTAGATTCATCCATCTATCATCATCAACTCGATGTGCCCTTCAGGACGCACTAGGTGCTCCAAGGGTGCCACTCACCTCATCTGTTCCTTTGCGCGACATGCCCTTTAGGATGCACTACGTGCTCCAAGGGTGTCAGTCGCCTCTTGACTGATTGGTAGACATCAATAACCTCTAGAGTCAATACTCCGCCAGGTGAACTTGTGGGAGACTAAGGGATTCTAAGGAATAAGGCCCCCACCTTATTGTGCGCCCCTTAGAATCATCGTGAGCGACTGTCACAGTATGCCCTCACGGTATCGTACTCCTCTCGAACTAGGTAATCGTTAACCTACAGTTGGAGCCATGGTGGGAGTGCTAGTAGGCTTTGGCAGGGCTGTTGTCCACACATCTCCCTCAACCTCTCTGGTAGTCATATGCAACCCCTTTACTCCATATGTGAGTCTGGTCGGCAAGCTATTGTTAGCCTGCATCATCAACAAATCATGTCAAAACATATCCATAACATATCATCTAGTCATATGCACTAATATCACAGTAAAACAATCAAACCCCAATGGTACACTCCCTGACTCGATCCAGAGTCCAAGTGGTTCCATTGATGCCTCTGCATCCTCAATGTCCAAAACCCTGTACACTCAGTAAAACCGAGTCAATAGCACCTATCTATGTCAATGTAGTAAAACATCATGTCATCTACCTTAATGCATCATAATTAAAGTCAAATGTTTTAATATCATAATAATCTGAATCACTTTCTCACAAGTGTCCCCAAATAATAAGTTCGCTCAGTACGCCAGAGCGAGATGTTACATACACCCCCTCTTGGGAAAAACTTCATCCCGAAGTTTCACAGTGTAAATGTCGGAATAAGTGTATCACAGTATCATATGTCTATCTATCAAACAAAAATGGAAACTGCTGGCACATATCATATGTGTCCTCCCAGGTTTCTGAGTGCGGACTATAATTCTCCGACTGGACCTTGACCTGATCTACCATTCGACGTCATAGCTGTCGAACGCGATGATCCAAGATGCAGACTGACTCAACTTTGAGCACTCCCTCGTTCGATACCTGGAAGGAACTCATGTCAATAACGTGTGTCAGATCACTAATATAATGTCTCAAAACAGATACATGAAAAACATCATGCATACACCTCAAGGAATCAGGCAAGGCTAGTCGATAGGCCATGGGCCCCTTTCTCTCCACAATCTCGAAAGGTCCCACGAACCTATGAGATATTTTATCTCCCTTTCCAAACTTGATCAAACTCTTATGCAGTTTAACTAGCAAGAAGACTCGATCACCGACCTCATGACTACGGTCGACTGGGTGCACATCGACATAACTCTTCTTTTGATCCTATGCTTCTTTAATCCTTTGGCTTATGGTTTTCATTTGTTCTTCCATTTCTTGGATCGCTTCTGATCCCACCAGGACCCTATCCTCAACCCGATCCCAACTCAAGGGCGTCTGACACAGTCACCCATAAAGAAATTTGAAAGGCACCATCTTAATGGTGCTCTGGTAATTGTTGTTGTAAGAGAACTTCACTAATGGAAAAAATTCCTCCCAACACTATTGTTGGTCTATCACGTACATGTGCAATGTGTCCTCCAAGGTTTGGTTCATTCGTTCGGTCTTCCTGTCAGTCTCCGACTGATATGCAGTACTAAATTTAAGTTGGGTTCCCAAGGCCTCTTGGAAAGTTGTCCAAAATCGTCCAGTAAACATCGATCCTCGATCAGATATAATATTCTTAAGCCCGCCATGCAGCCTCACAATCTCACTGATGAAAACTCTAGCTGTGTCAGGTGCCTGATACGTCATACACACAGGAATAAAGTGAACACTCTTCGTCAGAGTGTTTACTACTATGAAAATCGAGTCGTGTCTCCTTGCCGTCAGTGGCAATCCAACAATAAAATATATCGAAATAACCTCCCATTTCGATTCCGGAATAGCGTGTGGTTGTACTAATCCTGCTGGTTGTCTATGTTTAGACTATACCTGCTGACATTCTAGACATCTGGCCACATAGTTGACTATGTCGACCTTCATTCCCTTCCAGAAGAATAAGGGTTTAAGGTCTGCCCTCATCTTCGTGACTCCCGGATGAGCCATGTTTACTGCTCTATGAGCCTTGCTTAGGATCAACTTCCTCAACTCGTCATTTGGCGGCACATAATTCCGACCTTTAAACCTCAATAAACCATCGCCATCAAATGAAAATCCCTCAAATCATGGTACCATCATTGTGTTTTGTCCAATAAAACCCTTGACCTCTTTGTACCAGTCATCTTCACACCGTAAAGTTAGAATCTTTTCACGTAGATTTGTCTGAAGAGACATCACCGAAAAGATGCGTGGTCTCCGACTCAAAGAATCTGCCACTTGGTTCATTATTCCCTTTATGTAAGTAATCTCAATGTCATACTCACTAAGCAGTTCCGACCAACGTCACTATAGTGCGTTCAAGTCACTTTACGTAAAAATGTGTTGTAGTCCACAATGGTCAGTCTTTAGTTCAAATTCTCGTCCAACAACATAGTGTCTCCAAACCTTCAAGGCGTATACAATGGCTAATAACTCCAAATCGTGCTTCACGTAGTTCTCCTCATGCCTTCTCAATTTCCTCGAAATGTATGCAATTACTCATCCATCTTGCATCAAGAATCTACCTAAGGTTTCCTTGGATGCATCCGTGCATACCAAGAAGTCCGCATCCATGTCAGGGACCTTTAGTATCAGCATTGTTGTCAACAACTCAAGCCTCCGAAATGCTTCCGCGCATTTCTCGGTCGAAACAAACTTCTTGTTTTTCTTCTGAAATTCTGTGATCGGATTTGCTATCTTCAAAAACCCCTCGATGAACCATCGATAGTATCCTACCAAACCCATGAAGCTACGCAATTTTAGGTCATTTGTCAGCGCAGGCCATTCCATAGTACCCTTGACCTTTGTCGGATCCACAGCGATGCCTTCGCCGAAGATGACATGCCCTAAGTAGTGAATCTTCGATTGGTAAAAATAGCATTTGGACATCTTCCCATACAATTGTGCTCTCGCAGACACTGCAGTACCAAGTGCAAGTTCTTGTCATGCTCCTCCGTCATCCGAGAGTAAATCAAAATATTGTCAATGAATACTTGGACGAACTTGTCCAAGTACATGCGGAACACCCCATTCATCAAACTCATAAATACCCTTGGGGCGTTTGTCAGTCCAAATGGTAAAATAGTAAACTCATAATGTCCAAACCTCATCTTAAAGACGATCTTAGGGATTTCATCCTCCTTCATCCGCAGCTGGTGATACCTTGATCGCAAATCGATCTTAGAGAACACCGTCGCACTCTTCATTTGATCGAACAGATCATCAATTCTCAGCAATGGATGTTGATTATTGATTGTAGCCGTGTTCAGTTGACGGTAGTCAATGCAAATCCTCCACGATTCATCCTTCTTTCGTATGAAAATAACAGGTGCACCCCACGGTGACACACTAGGACGTATCAGTCCCAGGTCAAACAACTCCTTTAGTTGCATTTTTAACTCTTGTAACTCCGGAGTCGACATCCGATAAGGCATTCTTGCTATCGGTTCAGTCCCCAGTTTTAGGTCTATGGTAAACTCCAATTCTCTTTCCGGCGGCATCCTAGGTAACTCCTATGGAAACACGTCCGCAAACTCTCTCACCATCGGAAGGTGTTTTAGACCTTCCACTACTCCCTTCTCGTTTAACGCAACGATCGCATAAATCTTGCACCGCTTTCACATACTCTTCCATAGCTGTAAGGAAGAGATGAACCTTAGGGAAACTCCCTGGTTCCAGCCTACAATCACATGTCTTTGTCCCTCGTCATCGACCAAGATCAACTGTTTTGTCTTACAGTTGAGTATCGCCTCATGTGATTCCAACCAATCTATACCAATCACAACATCATAAGATCCTAAGATCATGACGTACAAGTTGGCGCTAGTGACAAACTCTCCCAGGTTAAGGGCACAACCCGTAACCTTTCCCCCGACCTTTTGTTTAGCTCCCGAGGCCATCTCCACGAAGCTAAAATTTTCATGCTCGACTGCCTATACCTTAATCCTTTTTAGCGCACCAGAAATAAAACTCTTGGTAGCACCAGGATCTATCAAAATACTAAGGATCTGGTCCGCAACAGTACATGTCGTCTTGAGCATAGTCGACTGGTGCTCTGCCTAGCAGTTATTCACCATTGCATGAATCCGATGTGCCTTGCCCATATCTCCCATGGTAGTGGGTCCGACTGATCCGGATGCTCTGGTCCTCTCCAGAGGTTAGTCGCGCTGGTAGTGTGGCTCCCCACACATCCAACACCCCTTCTTTGGCCCAGTAGTCCTAGTACCCAAAGTAGAAGATGAAGGCCCACCGGCCTGGAACCTTGGTCGATTTTGTTGAACTGGCCTAAACTTCTACTGCTACGAGCAATGCTACTGCTGATGATGTGGTCCCCGATAAGTTATCCGCTGCTGAGGCATTGTTCGTCAAGGTGTAGTGAAAGTGGATCCCCTCTGGAAGCCACGATATCCCGGCATATATCTCGCTGGTGTCTGGTGTTGTTGTGTCCGAGATGAAACCTGCCCTACTGGTCTCGCTAGAGTCCTAGTTTGTCCCCCACTGATAAGCTCGTCCTCTGCTATGAGGGCATTCTGGACGACATCGTGCAAGGTTTGGGGCATCGAAATCCTAACCTTTGCACGTAGGTTGTCATTAAGGCTGAATAGGAACCTGTTGACCTTAAGTTTCTTCATGTTAAGGTGTAGAGCATACCAGAGAAACTCCATAAAATGGGGCTCATACTTGGGCACCGTACGACCTCCTTGTCATAAGGCGTTGAACTCAGTGAGCTGACACTCAAATAATTCCTCTGAAAGGTACCTCTCTCAGAACCATTCCTTGAACAATTTCCATGAAACGTCTTCAACAACCATGTTCAGCTGCGGTAGGAGCATCTTCCACCATAGAAGAGTGCTCCCCTTCAGCTGAAATACTGCCATGCAGAGCTTCATGTTGGAGGTATAATCGCTAAGTCTGAAGCACATCGCCATGTTCTCGAACAATGCCTCGATGGCTATGCCATCCGGGGCACCAAAGAACTCGGGAAATTTGACCTTCTTGCGTTCACGGTAAATGCTACCAGTACTGACTGGAAAGTGCAATGGAACCTCAATGGGTGTCGATGCTCTAGCCTCTTCTTTGTCCAAATGGATGATTAGTGCCTCAAACATGCACTGAAAAGATCTCATCATTCCGACTACATCACCAACTGCTATCTGCTCCTGTCCAAGAACCTACTTGTCTCCCTATGGGTTAGACCCCTTAGGTGTGTATGCTACAGGAGGTGTCACGCCTCCTCCACTAGCACCCCATCGTCTGCCTCTGCGGTTTCCTTTAACCATGATTACCTGCACGCACACAATCGACTTGATTATTAACAGTAAAATCAAATCATGTCAACGAAAGTTGTAGCGATCCCAAGTCGCAGTTTGAACCCGCTCTGATACCATATGTAACGAACCTCCCATTTGTCATGACATCAACCTCTCCATCAGTGCAATATTTTTTTTTTGTGTGTGTGCGTGTGTACAAGGGTAATAAATACATTATACTTTTACGTAGCAAAGCGACAACGAACATGTCACATGCAACGGTGATAACGACATAACGACTTAAGGCACACATCAAGCATCAGGAAGCAATGAATGATCATCAAATGATGAGAATAAAAAGACTAACTACCCGCCCATCTTACCCTACAATGGTTAGGACCTCTAGGACACATAAGCAAGGCTCGAGCCTAGGTTCCCATTGATTTTGACCATTTAAGGTCTCAGGGCTGGCGACTATTCTAAGGAACAAGGAGGTGTCTACATTCTGCCCGACACAATCCAGACAAAAACTAATATGCTAAAGCAACAAACATCAATACGATCGTTGCGCAATAAAGTTCTATGAATCAACACACATCACATGAATTCCACGGTGCAAGAGAATATGAATTACTAAATCCATCATGAAACAACATAAGTGCGTGCACAATGAAATCAACTTTATTTTAATTCAATATGCAAAGGTAGTCATCTACTTTACTTCAAGGCACAGACTTATTCATTCATTAAACTCAACTGTAGCTAACAATTTTGTGGCGGATGAAGTAACTACGCCCATGACCTTCCCTACATAACATGATGCAAAAGAAATATCAACTAATTCATGGTGCAAGGAAATCAATTACATAATCCGTCTCACCCCCTATAATTTCATGGTGCAAACGAATTAAGAGTTACCTAACCAAGGCTCCAATAGTTCTCCAATCATTTCCCAATTGATGATATTCTTAAAAGGGTGCACAAATTGATCTATGACCAAAATTTAAGGTAGATATACATATCATTCAAGACCAGATTCCAAACATACAGATTCCTTCTTTTATTTATTCTATTTAGTTTGTCTTGGCATAAGTCTCAATTGTAAATCAGTAGAGGTGTTGTGGCTGTGCTAAATTTATCACCTTATTTAATTGTATATGGTGAAATGATATAATTTATATAAAAAACAAACAAATTGTACAACAATAAAATTTATTTAAATTGTAGAACAATAATATTTAGTTAAATTTAAATAGTATTGAAAAACAATTGAATTTATAAGAAGGGTAAAACAAATTCAACTAGAGCAGAACTTTTTAAAACGATTCAAAATTGATATCGAATTTAACTGTAAGATATTATAATAATCACAAAATGAGGGTATAAAGACTCGTTGAAGGAACTATTTAAGGAAACATCTACTTGGGTAAAAATGTTAAGTGCCTCTAGTTATACGCTACCCAGCCTGTGTAAACAACATTATCGTTGTATGAAACTGGTGTGTAAGGCTGTGTGTGGGACCAGCGTTGTCACTGTTTACAACAAGCGAGTAAAGCTATGTGTCAGATGTGTAAACAATAACCCATTTTCTCCTCAATCAACCACGCATCAGGTGAGACATGGGGGAAATTCGTATAAAGGAAACGAATTCACCAGAATGGATTGCCAGAGAAAAATTTAAAAAGAAACTTTTACACAACAAAAATTTCTAGAATCGATTTTGCCAGAACAAATTTTACCAAAACAATTTCACAACGAAATTGCCATAAACGAATTTTGACAGAACCAAATTTACAGGAAAGGTTTCACCGAACGACTTTTCCATTAAGAAATATAAAATGTAAAATTGCCATTTGAGGTATGAAATATAAAATTGCCATTGAAATAATATCACTGACATGCCCAAAATATAAAAATTCCATTTGCGATATCTATCACATTGGTGTATGAGTTTGCTTATGATCAATGCAACAACTATCCAGGATTCGCTATAAAAATTGTTTTTATAAAGGAAGGTCACGGCTATTACACATTAACACTTATCACAGGATGAGTCGTAATAACACACAGTAATGATTCTACACAGTACTAACACACTGTCTACGATTATACCACATTAACACACAGTATTATCCCGCATTAACACATAGTATTATACACAATATTAACACATTGTCTACGAGTATTAACTCACGATAATGATTATACACAGGAATGATTAACACACAGTATTAACACACCGTCTACGGTTATACCGCATCCTTGTATATACAACCACAAAATATAACTATACCAGCATTTGTTAATGACTGTAAGGCTATACAACAATAATTTAAATGCAAATAAATCACATCTAGGAATATAAAGCAATGAAGAGTAATGCAGAAGCATAAAGATCCAACCAAGGAACACTAAAACCCAGCCAGAATGTTGACCACAAAAATTTTAGGCAATCAAACGAGTGGGCAAAAGCTCAAGATAGAATTCATCCATTATTACTGTGCAAATAAAAATTTGCTGAGAAAAAGGGCCTTCAAACAGTCATAGGGTTAAATTGCGAGGGAGGCGATGCAACACAGTGCGGGTTCATCTAGCAATAGATAAAACGCAGAGATAAACTTATCCATTGAACATAAAACGTACAATAAAGAGCTTCTCCATCAATCAAAATCAAGGTTATTAAACGAATCAAGGATCACGACAAACCATTCAACTAAGGACAACAATAGAGGTAGATGAATGAGTTCGTCCTTTGATTCACCATCCTCGCACAATAAATTAGTTCGTTGAGATCCATAGGTATTTTAACGCTAAGGCGACGACTGTAGATCAAGCTCTTGGCCAATTTATTAGGCGGGGACTGGCGAGCTAGGGATGAAGGAAAGCAACGCAAGGGTCTCAATCAACACCACAGGGATGTCAAGTCATGCAGGAATGAAGACCATGGGAGATCAATCAACCAGACAATCAACTAGGCTAGGGAAAAGGGTCTGCTAACAATCTAAACATACAAACCATTTACAATCNCTACAAAATAAAATAGCACACTGTTTCCTTAACGCTCGCTTCGAATGGCGTCCTGCGCTCCGTGCAACTCCTACTCGTCGACCATCGAGACTACACCGATACCTCCCAACCAACGCTAGGGATACTCTTCTTCCCCCTTAGCCCCCCCGAGCCACAAAGGGGCCAAACACACAATCCAAAGGTTATGTCTAGCTCCCAAGTCACCTCACAAGGCCGAGCTACCAGTCCTCTCCGAGCTAGGAAATCCCAACTCCCACAAGTAAATCAGTCAAGTCCCTATTCCTACAGCGTAATGTTACGCTAACATTCGGTCCCCTTCTTCCTTCTCCTCCCTCTCTTTTGTAGAGTTTTCGAACTTCCTTTCTTTCCCTAAATCTCATTTAATTAAAGTTTTAATAAAAATTTCCTAAAAATTCTCCCTCGTACAAGTGTCACCCATCCCCCACGTTTCTCCATTAATTATTTTCTTTAATTAATTAATTGTCTTATTTCCCTCACCCACCTAGAGTACTCCTAAAATCACTCCTAGGTGTCCCTAGATTCCCTTACAGGTTTTAAAATCTTTCCCTAAAATGAAATTTCTAAATCAGTTTAAAAATAGAAGGTTCTTAAATGCAGATTCTTTACTAAGCTGGTTTCCCGCTTTATACCATAAGTTCCCCTCTTTCCCTCTTTAGGTTACCTCCTTTCCCTAATTTCCTAATTTTTATATTTCCCTCATTCCCCTTTCATTAGAGCTAAAAACAACAATTGTGCAATTAACCTCTTTTTCCTTTTATGATTAATTTTAGTATCTTCTTCTTCTTTTTTTAACTATCAAAAGTTAAAATAATTAAATTTCTTCTTTACATTTTATATCCACATATTTTATTTAATTTCTTACTCTCTTCATTTTACCCAAAAATTATTACTTAAGTGATTTTTTATTTAAATTTTATTATTTTATTTTTATATGGATATTTTCTTAAGGGTAGACAAAATTTTACCCCTAGCGAAGTTTTAGACTTAGAACTTAGATTCTGAACTGGGTGACATTTAATTAGGGAAGTTGTTTTAAAATTTCTTAATGTGTTGTTTGTCTTAGGGCCATCTAGGTTCATCCCTCTATCATCATCAAGATGACGCTCCCTTCAGAATGCACTAGGTGCTCCAAGGGTGCCACTTGCCTCATATGTTCCTTTGCGTGACGTGCCCTTTAGGATGCACTATGTGCTCCAAGGGTGCCACTCACCTCTTGAATGATTGGTAGACATCAATAACCCCTAAAGTCAACACTCTTCCAGGTGAACTTGTGGGAGACTAAGGGTTTCTAAGGAATAAGGCCCCCACCTTATTATGCACCCCTTATAATCATCATGAGCGACTGTCGCAGTCTGCCCTCATGACATCGTGGGTTCTCTCGAACTAGGGAATCGTTAACCTATAGTTCGAGCCATGGTAGGGGTGCTAGTAGGATCTGGTAGGGTTGTTGTCCACACCTCTCCCTCAACCTCTCTGGTAGTCGTGTGTGACCCTTTTACTCCATATGTGAGTCTGGTCGGAAAGCTATCATCAGCTTGCATCATCAAAAAATCATGTCAGAACATATCCATAACATATCATCTAGTCATATGCACTAATATCAGAATAAAACAATCAAACCCCAATGGCACACTTCCTGACTCGATCCAGAGTCCAAGGGGTTCCATTGATGCCTCTGCATCCTCAAGGTCCAAAACCTTGCACACTCAGTAAAACCGAGTCAATAACACCCGTCTATGTCAATGTAGTAAAACATCATGTCATCTACCATAATGAATCATAATCAAAGTCAAATGTTTTAATATCATAATAATCTGGATCACTTGAGAGAAAGTGTCCTCAAAGAATAAGTTCGCTCAGTGCGCCAGAGTGAGATGTTACACATGTAAAAGATTGGTGGGAGACTTTCTGTGAGAAAAAGGAAACAAAGGAACCCTCATTATTTACAGTCGCACTCACCTGAGAGTCCTTCAGGGATAATATTAAGGAACGATACTACCTTGTAGGAAAGCTATGATGACCTGTATATAAGATGGACCACACTAGGGAAATAAAGGGATCAAACATTACCAAAGTTCATAAATATCTTCCATACCTTGTGCACCAATATGGGTATCAAATATTCTCAGTGACATCTAGTTCTCAAGTACTATGTTAGTATGCATACATACATCTAGACATAAATGGATTTTCTGGACATATCGTCCTTGGGCGAGGCCTATAGATATGCTATCAAAATCGAGCATAAGATTAAACAAAAGACGTGAACGTTTGGATCTAGGAACCCCTCACAGTAGAAGAAGGGAAAGGGATGCCCCAAACCATGGAACAAAGGGTAGAGAAAAGATGGGTAGCCTTAGGAAAACTATTCTAAGCCGTAGAAAAAGAAGGACAATGGATAGATGAAGAAAGACACCAGGAAGTTATGTCTTTCTTCATCTATGAATCATATGAATCATAGATGGTGGAGTCTATGAGTCATTGGTGACGGAGGTGAAACCCTATGAATCATATGTAGGTTTCGACTGAGATTCAGAACCAGAAAAGGAGAGGCAAATTATTGACGTGAAATCCAGTGTGCAATTTTATGACAATGTTCATCTTTGTGTGATTTTTTCTTATAAGGTTGTAGTCAAAGAAACGCTTGGTCCCATTGAACAAATTGTCGTTCGGAGAGACCTTGATTTGCCTATTTCTTCATACAATTTTGATCCATGAATTTTTTTTATTTGAGGGAACGAAGAATAGCCTCTCGTATTGTAATCATTTTGTCAACCTCTTGAACCTTCGAGACCCATGGGATATATGAGAGACCTGATGGGGGATTTTGGCCATAGAATGCTTCAAAATAAGTCATGCGAGTAGTTGTATGGTAATATGTGTTGTACCACAATTCACTGAGGAGTAACCATTGATCCCATTGATGTTACCTCTCAAACGAAAAACACCTCAAATATGTTTCCAAACACACTTTGGCCACTTCAATGTGGCCATCTATATGGTGCTGATAGGCAGTGATGAGATGCTATTGGGTGCCCTGTAGCTTGAACAATTCTTGCCAAAAATTGATGGTGAAAGTGGGATATCTGTCAGAGAAAATAGAATTAAGCATGCCATGAAGCTTAAAGATATCATCCATGAAGATTTGAGCCATTGTGGAGGTTGTGAATGGGTGTTGAAGAGAAAAAAAATGAACATATTTAGAGAGACGATCTACGACCACCATGATGATTGAATTCTTTCCCAATTTAGGTAAGCCCACAATGAAATCCATAAAATTATCTCGCCAAATAGTAGGGGGAATAAGAATTGGTTGGAGTGTTCCTGTAGCTTTGAAATTTTCTCCATTGTTGCATTGAGAGACCTCACATTCATCCAAAAAGGTACATATATCCTATTTCATACCATCCCAGAAAAAAGAACGTTTGACCCGTTCATAGGTTTTGGTAAACCTTGAATGCCCAACTGTGGGTGAGGCATGAAGTTCATAAAGAAATATTGATTTAAATTGTGATTTCTTGCATAAATACAAATGGCCTTTGTAGTGAAGCTCTTCATTGTTCCAAGAGTACCCTGGAGAAACAGAACAATTGTGTTGCAATTAGTGGAGCATGCTAGAAATTTTTGGGTCTTGCAACCATTTCTGACGAACATCTCGGAGAAAATATGGTACAATGAAGGAGAGGGATAAAAGGGACCCTTCTTCATCATATTTACGGAAAAGAGCATCAACCACTACATTTTTCGTGCCCTTCTTGCAAATTATCTCATAATCATAGCCAAATAAATTGGTCACCTATTTTTGTTGGCTCGGTGATGAAATTCGTTGTTCCAGGAAATACTTGAGACTTTGATGAATGATTTTGATTTTGAAATGATGACCCAATAAATAAGGATGCCACAGATCCACAACATGCATAATAGCTAATATTTCCTTTTCATAAATGGATTGGCCGAACTGTACCTCTGAAATTTGTTTGCTAGTGAAGGCCAAGGGCCTTCCATCTTGCATGAGAATGACCCCAATTCATCTCTTGAAAGAATCACATTCCAATATGAATGTCTTTGTGAAGTTTGGAAGTGTTGGGATAGGGTTCGAGCACATAGAATCTTTCAAGGCTTGGAAGGTATGATCTGAAACTGAAGTCCAAGTGAAATCATTTTTTTTAAGGAGAGAAGTGAGAGGAGATGCAATTTTTCCATAATTATGAAAAAAATTCCTATAATATTCCGTTAAACCTATAAAATCATGCAATATACTAAGAGTTTTAGGGTAAGTACGTTCTTTCATAGATTCAATTTTATTATGATCCACTCGGACACCATCCTTGCCAAAAACATGATCCAGGTATTCCACTTTTGTGGCACCAAAGGAACATTTAGATTGTTTAAGGAAAAGTTGGTGCTTAGAGAGTAGATGGAGAACTTGATTCACATGGGAGATATGGGATGGAAAATTTTTACTATAGATGAGAATATCATCAAAGAAAACTAAGAAAAAATGACGAAGAAAAGGATGGAAGACATGATTCATAAGACTTTGGAAAGTGGAAGGAGAATTACAAAATCCAAAGGGAATTATCAAGAATTCATAATGACCCTCATGAGTTTGAAATGAAGTCTTGGGAATGTCTTTTTCTTTCATACAGATATGGTGGTAACCAGAATGTAGATCTGATTTGGTGAAGTACTGAGCACCACTCAATTCATCCAAGAGGTAATCAATGACAGGAATGGGGAATTTGTCTTTGATTGTGAGTTTGTTGAGGGCATGGAAATTAGGACACATGCACAAAGTACCTTATTTCTTGAGTACCATGACCACATGGGAAAAATAGGGTCTAGTACTGGGACGGATAACACCTGCTTCCAACAATTCATGAACAATTTTCTCAATTTCATTCTTCTAGGAAAATGGATGGAGATAAGGCTAACAATTGGGAGGAAGATTTCCTAGAATGAGAGGGATGGAATGATCATGGACTCCATGGGAAGGGGGAAGTTCTTTGGGAGTGGTAAAAACAACTTGGTGGTGGGAGATGATAGATTGGAGTTTGGGATGCACAAAAGTTGTATCAATAGAATGAATGGAGTGGACTTGGGATATAATGCTCGAATGACCTTTTTTGAGGATATTTTCCATGCGATGGGAACTGATGATCTCAAGGGATCCTACTGTAATTCATTAGAACTTCTACTACTGTCCCTCCTCTTGGAATTACATGGTTAAGTCCTTAAAATCCATGAGAATGGGGCCAAGAGTGTGTACCCATTCGACACCAAGAACAATGTCACAACCACCCATGTCTGTAGAAAACATATGGTATTTCAAGTGATACTGACCAATTTGGAGTCGCACATTCTCACATCATCCTCCACATTTCATGGAACTACCATTGACAATCATGATTTGAAAATTATTATCGACACAGATGTAACAATTGACTTCTTAGGCAATGCAACGATGAATAAAATTATGGGTTCTACCATTTTCCATAAGGATGACGACTTCCTTATTTTTTATATAACGAATTAATTTGAGAGTCTGGGGAGTAGAGAAGCCAGTGAGGGAGTTAAGTGAAATCACCAGGTCCATTTCTGGTTGATCAGAAGGTGGGTTCATATCATATGGTGGTGGGAGTTCCTCCATAGGTGGAACAACAATATCTTCTTCAGAAATATCCCCAATCACAACCATAAAAAGATTTTGTTCCTTACACTTGTGCCTGGGAAAATATTTGTCATCAAAATTATAACAAAGACCCTTGAGTTGGCGTTCAACCATTTAAGCCTTGGTTAATTTCTTGATCTTGAGGGGAGTTGAAGGAGGGGCATAATTGGTGGTTTTAGGGTGAGGAGGAAAGGAGGGTTTGTGGACCTTGGAGGATATAATCTTTTGTGATTCCTTGGCTTGTTGAGTAGCTTCCAACCAAGTCTTGGGGCATGACATGAGAACATGGGAATAGATTTCATATTTCAATGCCAAAAGGTTTTAGCTAGTTATAACTGATAAATAATTCCCTAAAGAAAGAATCTGACATGACCTATGTTCTGAAATACAAGTGCTCAGATGTGGCAATAAATTTTTCCACTATCCTAGACTAATTTAACTTGGTCAAACAACCTAAATGGTGGGTGTCAGAATCAAATCAGTCATAAAGTTCGGCCACAAACTGTGTCCAAGAAACATACCCTTGGTGTGCATTTTTTTCACCGTGGCCACCATTTCCATCATTGTGGATTGAGATGTAGGACGCCATAACAAATCTTGGCTAAATCATCAGTAATTTCATGGAAAGAGAAATATTGTTCCATTTGGGTGACCCATCCTGTGGGATCCGATCCATCAAATTTGTTCACCTCAATTATGGGAGGGAAGGGGTCTCGAGAAAAGTGGGTAGTATGAGGACCTTGGCAATGGGAAGATTCATGGTCATCATGATAATATGGTTTTTGAGAAGAGGAAGGGATCTGGTAACAACCCATGAAATGTTCAAAGGTCAATTTGAGGTCTTTGAGGTCTTTGATGTAGGCACACTGGTCTTGGAGGACCTAAATAGCCAAATTGATTTAGCTAAGGTTTTCATTGATATTATTGATTTCTTCCTTGTTCTGGTGGGTCTTAGTAATCAAGGTATTGAGTTTTTCGGCTCGTGTGGTGGACATTTGGAAAAATGGGAAGGAAAATGGTATAGGGGAAACACAGGGAGTCTCGAGGGGTGGGTGGGACCACTGAGAAGAAGGGTGTCAAATGATAGGTACTACTGCGATTAGGGAGAAAAGGGGGATCCAATGGGACAGGGGCCAAATAAGGGTGTCTAAGAAGGGTCGGGTCCACAAAGAAAAAGTGTTAAAAATGATATGTATCACTAGAATCAGGGTGAAGAGAGGAACCAAGTGGGATAGGTCCAGAATAAGTGTTTTGGTGAGACCACTATAAAAAAAAAATTTCAACTCTTGCGGAGTTATACTCCATCTTGAATAATACTATAGTGATGAAATACCCAAATGCTTAACAGGAAGAAATGTAAAGTAATTTCACAACCAAAATGCATAAGGCACAGTTGCACGACAATAGATCCTGTTTGTTCTATTTTTGTTTCTGTCCCCAGGGGTAGGATATTAAGGGTTTCTACAGACAAGGGTTTTCCCTATGCTATATCTCTCTGATATACGTGTGGGGTCCAATAGTAGTACTCAACCCAATATCCCAGGCCACCAACTAAGGAGAATAGATTATTCCCTTAGCCGTACTACTTGACTACCCAGGTACTAGAGAGTATCTTCCCGGGTGATGTTCTCGATGGAACTATAGGAGTTAGGCAGCCTATCTGTTTATCTATGGAGGGTTGCAAGATATATAGGTCGATATGTATACATGTTTTGTTGGATGTGCCACCACTCGAAGGGGTACGAACATGGGTTACAAGGGTGGCCAATAGATGTGTGCTTAAAAACCACTTGTAGTTCCTGTGTGTATGCTTCCTTGACCACATATTTATGCATTGAACGACAGACCTTTGTATCTTTAAGACACTGAAATATGTCTCTACCATGAAAAAATTAACCCACAATTTTCTATTGAGGAAGGTGATATGATACCACTTGCAATATTCTAGATATAAAATAGTATGCAGAACATAAATATTTTAGCACAAAAATGACAGAGAAACAATGATATAACCAGAACAATACCAAAATAATACCATAAAAACACGAGAAAGAGCACCTTGATTAATGATATCAATGTTCACTTGCCTCTTCCAGGGGGAAACCTCCAGCATAGCAGAGTTCTATTACAATAATATCTAAGACAAGATTTCTCATAGCCTCTACTCCTATTTATTAAATATATCTATCCAAAAGAACAATCTAGAGGAAGATCCTTCTATAAGCAGAAGCTTCTATTGGGTATTCTTACATTTGACTTATTCTTCCTTATTGCTAGGCCTGATTAATAGTGGCCTTTATTACATGGAATTATATTATTCTACCTACGTGAGGGGTTAGGGAGGTTAGGTCCCTAACATTTTTAGTGAGATGGCAAAGTTTCTATCATTTTCATGCTTATGGAGAGATAAAATGAATGCACATGAACCAATTAGGGAATTGGATATTGTTGTTAATGATGCAATATCTCTAATATAATTTGATATGAGATAGAAATTGGATCTATATTTGAATTTTTGGTCTCTGGTTCAATTTTCAATGAGTATTCGAGAATGATATGACCCATATGCATCTAAAACTTTATATGTGGTTGATTAATAAAAATAATGAGAATCAAATTGGTACTTCTTGTCATGAGATTTGTCACGGATAAATGTTTGTTGTATATGTTATAAAGTAATTTACATATATGAATGTTGATGTGAATGGGAAGGATCTAATGCACTGTTCGAGGCTATGTGTTTTATGTTTCCAGTATTCCTTCATGCAATGCACAATTTCTCAATTTTTGTGATTCTCATGAGCATCTAAGGTGATACCTTATTCAATTTTTGAATATTGAATATGTCAACATTGATGGGGATTTTAGTGGTAAGGTATTTCCAATCCTAGGTCTAAAAACCCACACCAACGACTCCAATCGAATTCTACAACAATTTCAAATTGGCAACATTGTTCTTTTTTACATTATCTTGAGACTTATAATTTTTAGCAAAATTGGCTATCTCCCAAACTAAGCACTTATGGAAAATATTTGCTAAGGAAAAGGTGTATGTCATGATGAGGAAGTAAAATGTCTCGAGTAAATACAATTTTCTAGTTTTATGATCTAGGGTCCCTTTTCCTCCTTTGAAATCCCCAAAAATCCCTAAAAAGTGGCCTACAATAGAGGATTTGGACCATTTAAGCATCCCCATTCCAAAATTCTTGGAATATGGCCAATTCCTTCACTATATATTTTCATTTCTTGTTTATTGACACCTTATAAAAATCTCATCAAAAAAAGAGTCTCTTTTAGAGTGTACTAGTCTATTGTTCAAAAATCAATCATTTGAAAATTCTCAAAAATTGGTGCATAATTGAGAAGCATCCCCTCATTGGAAATTTTGTATCCCTCCTCACTGTAGACATACCGAGAAAATTTCATCTTAATCTATGTTATTATGCCCCTGTTATGAACAAAATGTGATTTTGTCTCTAGATTTAAATTATATATATATAGGATATTCTTTGCTAATGTGGCAATATGTCAACATGGGTGTTAATGTGACACCTTGGATCCATGTGGAAACATGAGGTGATTTTATTCACCTCCTTGGACATTGTGGCCCTACTGTGTCATTCTCTGTCACCACCACTTCTATATCTCCTTTCTCTTCCTTCTTCTTTCCCCTTTTCTTCTCTTTTATTTTATTTATGGGGCCCACTGTTCTCAGATCCCCACTTGACACCTCGTGAATGGTTGTGAAAATTGGGTGGCTCCTTCTTCACACCCTTTCCTTTGAATCAATATCTCCCATCCATAAACCATATCTATGATGTGGATCTCTTACGTATTGCTAATATGTGCCCAATTTAAGTTGATCAACTTGGTTGTTGCTAGATAAAATATGATCAATGAATCTCATTCTTTAAAAGAGTTTGAAGTTGCATAGGAGTTGGGTTATCCCAAAGTTTCATAACACTTACCTCCATGGTGCCATGAAAAAGCATATGATAGGTTACAAGAACTTGAAATTGGGATCCAAAACCACCTTTCCAAATTCATGTAAACCATCCTCTCGATGTGACCCCTACATCATCCCTCGAGCTTGCCATTGTGCACCATGACCACCATTGATCCCACCAATATGGAATTCCACACGAAAACCACGTCCTTCCACCATGGTAGTCCACTTCTCCATCGCCACATGACCTCACACATGGCCTCCACATCAACATGTATAGAAAAATTCCCAAATTTCATATTTTCAAGAAATCACTTCAGTTTCCAAGGTACCCTTTTGGATCAACCTCTACAAAAATAATTAATTTATCCTATGTATTGTCCCATATGGACCAATCTCTACAACCAATGCTATGATACCAATCTGTAGCACACCCCATACCCAAGTAACCCAATATGTTCTTGAAACAAATTTGAGCCCTTGATACCATTTAATATAATAAAAGAAGCATAAAGTAGAACCAAAGATCATGCATCAATGAATCAAGGTTCATAGTAATGATTATAGGCTCATGCATAATTCAAGAAAACATGAATTAATCATACGCTCATGCAAGATACATCATTATAATGTAATTAAAAAAAAACAAAAAACATAAGTACATGAACATATAGTAGTGTGGAAATATATGAAACACAAAGATCTTATCTTTAAAGAGTAGCTTCACCGACTAGTTGTAGAATTCTGACATTCCACACAACCTTAGGGTCTATTTCACATTCATTCTCTAGAACATACCACTCCTAATATGAGTCTATGAATCCAAAAGGATGGTGCCTAGGATGATTCTAAAAAACACACAAGTTAGCTATCAAGCTCTCACAATTTTCTCAACCACATAACAATTACCAACTTACTAACCTTGTTTCCCCCTCATCTTGCAGAACCGAAATAAATGAACTCACTTCTCTGTAGTGTAGTCTCTTAGGATTTTCCACTTCTTTCCAAGGTAGTTTCTCAATATATTCCACTTCTTTATAGGGCTCTAGGGCTATTGGTGAGGGAATATCATTGTTGAAATCTCTAGGGAATATCAACTGTGAACATTTATTACTCAACTTCCATCATCCCATGCACAACAACATTAATTTATTTCTATAATGCCCAATAGATACCTACAACCAACTAACAAGGCTCTCTACCTACAACAATTAGTTTCCATTCCCAAAACCCAAGAACCAGAATGAACAAAACAAATGAGGAATTAATTTAGAATGAATGAGTCATAATGATTGAGGAACCCCCAACAACAAAAATAATAGTATATATATTTGCATGC
>ML783291.1:62228-78280 GCA_009831015.1 Picea engelmannii
TTTCAAGAATGTAAAAGGTTAGAAGAGAAGATGATAAAATTGGGTATAGGGGAATTGATGCTACATTTTGAAAAGAACCAAGAGATGTTAGGATTTAAAATTAAAAGATTAAACAGACTTATGAGGGAAAAACAAAGAGAGAAACATGGATCAGGTTTGAGGACCTAGGCGATGAATGATAGGTTTCTAGGATTGGTTGAGTTTGTAGTTTTCGTATCGATTGAAGTTATTGGGGTGTTTCTAAATTTCCAACACTTATTGAAATATGTGAGATGAGTGATGGAGCTCAAAATCTAGGATTTTGGTTTGATTGAAGAAAATTAGATGTTTGGATTTGTAGAAGTGTTCAACAATGGCCGACTTGGAGATTAATTTATGAGAGGTTTCAACCATGTGTTCTTTGAGACAAGCTTTGAAGGAATGACCTGTCTGACCAATATAATATTTTTCACAGGAGTATGGAATTTGGTAGACTCCTTGTGCAAGAATCAGATCAGATTTATCCTTAGCAGTTCTAAAAATTTGTTTCAGGGTTTCCCCTCATATCCAGTTTACCATGGAGATTAAAAAATAGAACTCTCTCACTTTCCTGGATGTTCTTATCTCTTGTCTCCCTAATGGCTCTCTAAACCACCAATTTTATAGGAAAAAGACTCACACAGATAGATACGTTCATTCCCAATCGCATCACCATGACGCTCAAAATTCTGTTGTTCTTAAAACCTTGATTTCTTGAGCCATTCAAATCTCCTCTCCCCAATTCCTTGAAAAGGAACAATCCCACCTAACAAAATCATTGATGTTCAATGGATATTCCCTCTCTCAAATCAACAAATCCTTTCTCTCATCTCATAATCCCAATCCGAAAAACCTTCCCCCCATTTCCCCTCCCCTAGCTCAAATTTCTCTTCCATATATCAAAGGCTCTATTGACCGCATCTCTCAAATCCTGGCTAAAAATATTATTAAAACCTTATTTAAACCCTACAAAACCTTGAAAAAAAAATTTAGAAATGCGAAGGATAAATATGATCCAATGCTGAGCCAATGCATTTACCAAATTCCCTTTCCCTATGGAAAATATTATATTGGTCAGATGGGTCAATCCTTCAAAGATCATCTCAAAGAACATATGGATGACACCTCCCATAATTGAATCTCCAAGTCAGCCATTATTGAACACTTCTACAAATCCAAACATCTAATTTTCTTCGATCAAATGAAAATCCTAGCTTCTAAGCCCCATCACTCATCTTGCATCATTTGAGAAGCGTTGGAAATTGAGAAATACCCCAATAACTTCAATCAATATGAAAACTACTAAGTCATCCAATCTTGGAAACCTATAATTCATCTCCTAGGTCCTCAAACCTAATCCATGTTTCTCTCTTTGTTTTTCCCTCGTAAATCCCTTTAAAATTTTATTTTAAATCCTAACATCTCTTGGTTCTTTTCAAAATTTAACATCAATTTCCATGTACCCAATTTTATCATCTTTTCTTCTATCCTTTTCAATTTTCAAAATTTTTCAATCAACTAATATTTCATAACAATTTATTTTCTGAGATTTGTAACTAAAATTATAAATAAAAATTTTAATATTTCTACATCCATTTTTACCCTCTTCCTCTACTATTTCAATCAACAAATATTTCCTCTCCATCTCAAGGCTAATGACCAACTTATTCATATTTTTTCACTTACCTCTTCTCAAATTTTACCCTCTTTGTTTTTCCTTATAAATTTGTTATTAATTCAATACCTCAACTGATATTGACCTTTTTATATTTTTATTTATTTGTATAATTTTTCACTTACATATTCTCAAGGACTAATTGGTTTTTCAATTTTTCATTTACCTGCTCTCAACAATCCAATCCCAAATCTCCTTTAAAATCTTAGGATCAACGCTCCTTTCTAAAATTATTATTGGCTTTTATACCTCGTGATGGGTGGAGTGTCCACTTGAAACATAGGACATTATGAAACTTGACACATTTATATTCAGAAGTATCAACAAGAATTGGTAGACCCTCAACCTTTCATATTTATAGGGACTTTGGCCTTTCTTCAAATAAATGAAAATATATTGCTAATATGGGAATCAAAATTGGGGTATTACATGTAGATTGAATCCCTCTATGCTTGTTGTTTCTATCATCCACAACATTTCTTTCAATGTCCTAACCCAACACTATTCTACATCTACCCAACTTTTAATGTTTCTTCCATTGCTTGTGAATCTGTTGCAGAAGGTTTCACTACCTCATTTTCTTTTATCCCATATATTCTTACTATCTTACACTGCTCCCACTCACTGTTCCTTACTGCCACCCCAATCTCCTTCTTAGGCACCATTCCGAATATATGTCGTATGGAGTGCATAGGTAGATCGTTCTCTCCTCACTGCCAACTTTTCCTTTAGCTATCTCTCTCATGGACACATTCTATACTTTCTCTACTACATTTCCTATAAATGTACCACCACAAAAAAACATTATGGGAATCAAAACTCCCCATCTACTCCTCTGTCAAATGTTTTGTTGCTATAAAACCCATGTTTTTGTCTATATTTTATTCATCCCATTGCTCCATAAGATATTGTTGCTTCACTTCCTTCACATATTCCAACACTGGACATAACATCACATTGATATACCTCTCCACTTCTTCATTCGATGGATGTAAGTTAAATTTAATCCCATCCTTCTCAAACTTGTAGGTATTTCTTCCTCCATCAGGAATAATTCTTTAATCAAATTGTCGTGGCCTCATCAACAAAATGTAACAAGAATCCATGGGAAAATAAAAACAGCAAATAGAATGCTCTCTTTATAACCTCCAATATTAAAATGAATCAAGCATTGGTCTCTTATGCTTTGTAACCATGACATTATATGTGTGGATCGATGAGGTGCACACTTTAATTTCAATTTGTCAACAACTTCATTAGAGAAAAAAAATTCTAAACTACCACCATCAATAATTAAATTACAACACTTACCTTTTATCTTACATTTCATTTTGAAGAGCATTTTCCTCCATTATGTATCTTTCTCAACATCTTTCTTAGTTACAAAAATATTGTCCTCATTATGAAATGTTCTCCCTTTACCCTCAATTCCATCATCTCACTTACTACTATTGTTGGATCTGTTTTAACAACATGAATTCTCCACTCATTTTTTTCCATCCTTAAAAATTACTGTTCATTCAAGTGAGATATGGACTTGGATTCCACATTTGAGGCAAACACCTTCAAATTTTCCTCCTCTACCTTTGCATCTTCCTCCTCTAGCAGACTAGATCATATAACAATGACACTCATGTGGAGACAATAGAAGTGTGGAAGTTGCATAAGTGCATAAACAAGGTCAATTGTGTGAATTGAGTTGAATAAAATAAACTCATGACCACATGTTAATATGAGGCACACACTCTTTTGTAGAATGTATATGATGTAATGTTTATTGATTCGAGGTATCAGTCCTAGAAATGTTTGATTATGTACTTGGTATCTCCATGAAATGGAGTTTGTAATGTATGTGTCTGTATCTATGTAACATGTAAAGGGCATATTGTAACATGTAAAGGGCATATTGCTATAAGACTTCACTAGGCATGCATACACCTTTGCCATGTATCCCTATTGATGTGTAGTGTTGAAACCTTCATTATAGAGTTCCTTAACACTGAGAGTGATCCATGTCATGGGTCAGTTGCATGCTTTATGGGTGAACTCTAGGAGGTGCCTAGAAATCATGAGTTTTACTTTCAAGGGGAGTTCATCAAGAGGTTGAATGAACCATGTACCAGAAGGACATCCTACTAAACATGTGGTTGCATCGACTCATGAAACATGCATTTCAGTGGATGGTTGTCTTTTTATATGGACTTTGGCAGTTGGGTGATGCATGATCAGGTACAAAGAGAAAGTACCAAGTTGGATCAGACATAGAATCTGTTGATCAAAAAGTGCTTCAATTTAGAGGAATTGGTGATGATGAAGACTTGGCTTGATGATTGTAAATACAAGTAGTTGTTCAGGGAGAGTATTGGGATATGTAACTCCCACTTGTCTTCCTTATTTGGTGTGAGGCTGAGAGCATTAAGGCACACCCATTTCCCAATACAGATTAATCCATAGGAAAATATTTATTCTTCAACTTTGACACCATCTTGTCTCATGTTTTAATATTCTCTCTACCACAACTTTCTTTATTAAGCTGCACAAAAGGGCACGACTTTTCGATTAAATTGCAGTGGCAAACATAACCCTCTTAGAATCTCTAATTTCCTAAATATGAGTCTATCAATTCCCCAAGATATAAACTTAAAAATAGACAAGAGTATCAAGTTTTGGTTGATGATCATTCTCTCTTCCAGTATCACATTCTCTTCTGCCTCTTCTCTTATAGTCTCTTATTCCACTTTGTCATCATTGATATCCCAAACCACATGCACAATGTCTCTCCTATGGGCTATCTCCATGGCACTCATTGAGGTCACCATCCACACAAACTCATTCAATTATTCCTCTATGTGCCATGATTATAATTGTGTTCTGGGATCTCTTCTTGTAAGCTCCCCACTTCACAGATTTTTTAATATAAGAGCAAGATCTCTTTGGTCCTTCCCACTGTAGTATCAACCTTCTATGATACCACTCATTCGGATATCACTTCATCTAGGAGGCATAGGCGTCCGAGGAAAAACACATCCAAATAAAACCATTTTGATTTTATAAATGACAATAATATTACACAAAATACACCATAATACTCAAATAATATATAGAATTAAACTACAGCAAAACTCTTGCAAATTTACTAACCAAATTAGCCAAGCTCCTACACTTCAGTTACATTAAGTAAAGCTAACGTTTTTCAGCCCCTCATTCATCCATAGATCTCCTCTTCTGCTAGAGCTAAAAGCTTCTCCCCAACTGCCACTAGAAGACTTACCCGCAACAATATTGGCCCACGTCTCCATCCACCACTGCAACCTTTTACTGGAGCTTAGTCAAAGGCAAAAGGTGCCTTCCTCAACTGCAAGAAAATAATTTTATACATAGAGATTAAAAGTTGAACAGCTCGAAAACGTTTCAGTTCCCAGCGATCTATTCGGTTCCTTCAACGCGCCCGTCATTTCATAGGCTTCTGAAATGGTTCTTGTTATTGTCAATAGTAAACAATGCGCCCTTTCATTTCTTCCATGGACCTTCAACTAAATCGCCACACTGCTTTGTCATGACAAATATTTTTTTAATTTTATCTCATGACAATCATTTTTTAATTTTAGCCCATTATGGTTTCGTAGCGTTGGCTTGGGTTACATAACCAATAATGGTTTCATCGATCTGCAGCAACAGATTCCAATGCCACGCCTCGCTTATGTAGAAACTATTATAGCCCCTCATCTGGTTTCCATAACAACTAGTTCCAGCTCCCACTGCTACGGCAGCAATTTCTGTAGCCAAAACAATGAGACGATATTTCTTTAACCACTGTAGCAACTTTTGCAGCAGTTATCTCTTCTTCAGTAACAAACACTGTAACAGCTTGCTTCTTTAACAACATAAAATCCAGGAAAATATAATCAAAACATCATCTAACTATTGGAAGCTAAGAAGCTGTGCAGGATACCTCTCTGCACCAGACATGCTCCTGCATCACAATGTCGGATCTGTATTTCTAAGAATTCAGAGATTTGCTAAAATGTAAACTAGCTGCATCAAGGTATTTCAGCATGTCGAGCCATGGCAATGGCCGGCACGTACCAAAAATTTATTTGGAACTTTTAAGAACGACATTGTTGTTTTCTCATTTTATCAACTGCTGAAAGAAATACGGGAGTCCACTGCAACGTAGAACCGGTATTACAGTGCATGCTCAGTTTTTCTTATTCGAAGCATTTAGCTTTTTTCCAAAAAGATCAATATCATAGTAAACCCCGGAGTTTCCTGGCGAGAGAGTTCATTCGGCTGTAGAATTAATGTTTTCTTATATCATAGGTTTGATCTGGCTATAATGTGTTTATGAATGAAAATAATTGAAAAAAATTTCATCTCTTGGCATATACATCAACGGTTTCCCTGGAAGCTGTATCCATGACAATTTTATAAAAAACAGCACTGCTCTGCGTAGAAGTCTGGTGACAGTAATTGGAGAGTATTATGAGATAATGAAGTTAATAAAACATTACCAATTTGCTAGCAAATTTTTCTGCATAAGAACTGTGTAAGATGTGATCCTCCATCCATAATCAGGACAAAGAAGTTAATATAAGATGAGTAGGCCAACAAAAAAAAATTCATGTATTATCAGGACGACAAAGAAGTTAATACTAACACAGCCTTTAATTCGTGGCTGGATAACGCCGAAAGGTATAGGAAAGACAGAAAATGAAACGAAACGAAAGGAGCATTTCAAGCAGAGAGAGGGAAATGGCGATCAATCGGGCACATTGTTAAAGCCGCTATTGAATCCCTTGATTCTCTCGGCAAACAAACAAGATGGAAACGTGAGAGACCGATAGTTGATATTCCAATTATAATACACGAGCCACTCGCCCTTTTGGGAGAGGGATGAAATCCAACTCGACCTGCCTCCAAGCCCCTTAGCAAGATTGAAACGCACCGCCAAACAGAAAATGAAACGCAAGCCAGAAAATGAAAGCCTGGATAGTTGAGGTAATCTAAAAGGTTAATCATTTAAAGGTGGCAATCATATAATGCTATAGTAATTTTTTAATATGATTAGGTAAATGTTAAAAAGTAAACAGGTTAATGGTTGCATTCAGAAATACAAGGAAATTATGAAGAGTAAATCACATTCATTGATTTGAAAGGATGACTAATGTTAAATATAATGTAACCTCATCAGTCTGACTGTACACTGCCAGTTGTACTGGACAGTTGTACTTTCTATTTTTGTCTTGCTTGAGCCTATTTAACTCAGCCATCTCCCATTGCATTGTAACTTCACTTCTCTTCTTCATACATTTCAATATACTGTTCTATTCTTTCTCTCTGCATTTCTCTTTACTTCACAATTTATCATGGTATCAAAGCTTCAGCTCACACAATCCGGAGAGAAACTCGATCCTCACAGTGCAGAGCTTCACGGATCTTGAGAGCACGCGACACAGTCTCTTTCACAAGGTTTGGAGAGTCGTCCGTCATCCTCTCAAAAGACCCTCGCAGGAAACTTCCACGAGGAAGCAGTCTGTCTTACGTTCAAAAAGATCAATGTAGGAAGCTTGCAGAGGAAGCAGAGCGTACAATGCTCGAAAGATCCAGGACGAAGAGAACGTAGAAGAAGAAACTTTAAAGATTCTTGCATTTTTCAAGAATCGTCAAAGATTGTCAAAGAAGAGCTGCAGAACGAAAGATCGTTTAAAGAACTCGAAGAAAACATTCAAAATCGTTAAAGATTGCTGCAGAAGGCACAATTGTTTAAAGTTTTTGTAAAATTCGCTCAAATCTGTCAAAGATTGAAGCATAAAATGAAGAAATTGTGAAATTCCTTCAAATCTTTGAAAGATTCACCAATTCTTTCCTCCACACGAGAAAAGAACGCATCTCAGGCGCAAAGAACAACCATTGCGGCCATAAGAGTCGTCCTGCGAACGGATTTAGAGCTGGAAACCACTTCAGCAGGGACGAGGAGAGCGCGTAAAAGGAAAAATCATTTCAGCCGTCAGATCTTGCGCAAAGCACCGACAGTCATTGGATTAGCGAGAAGGTGCACGAGGTTTAATCCTCTGGAGCGCACAGGAGTATTTTTTACTTGAGAAGTCCCGACATCATCTGGACCGTCCATCAAGACACACGTGGTGAGATCTCGGCATTTCATGACTCGCAGGTGTAAAGGTCAGAAGACATGCCGTGAGAATTCGTGAATCACGAAATGACGAGTCATTCTGGACCGTTCGATCAAGAAAGATCGTGAACCGTCGATCTTATCACATCGCAAAATCGGTAATCGGGAGTTGGACGCGCAAAGGCAATTGCACTCCAAAAAATTCGATACGCGATATCACGAAATCCTAAAAAGATTACAGCCGTCCATCTCAGAGGACAGGTGGTAGCAGATCCGAGAGTCGTTAAATCAACATTTCGGAGTTTGCGGTTTTGAAAGACCATCGCAACAGGACTTCGCAACTCGTGAAATCGCGATACGCGAAATAGCGATAAAGTCTCAGCCGTCCATTTGACCGGACACGTGGCAGACATCAAGGAAACCGTCAACGTTTCGGCATTCAGGGTTTCAAGTTGATAGAGAAATTGTGTCAACAAAGCATCGCAAGTCGTGATATCCCGAGGTTGAACCAGGACCGCCCATCTTTCAAGGACGCGTGGCGTAAATCCGAGGACTCGGGAAAAGTCCCGAAAAGAAAAGGGCCACACATCGGGATTCGACATTTCGTGAATCCTGAGGACAAGAAACACGAGCATTTCAGAACTCTGAAGTCCGAAATCTCGACAGGAGGTAAACTCCGTCGTGGGGACCAGCTGACGTCATCTCATCAAATCGCGGGATCAGGCATCTCCACAGTGAAATCCCTGATGCAGATTTGAGCCGTCCATCTGTTGGGATGTGTGGCGGAGATCAGCGCAATCAGAAAAGTCTCGAAAGGAATGCGCCATCGGTAAATAGGAGATCGGGGATTCGAGGAGTCAAAAGAACTCGTCATCAGAACTCATGAAATCCCTATTCGCGATATCCTGATAAGATCTGGACCATCAGATCACACAAGATTAGGACCGTTGAATTGTCCAAAGACAATTTTTCGCATTTCAGCGATTTGAAAGACAAAGAGCCGGAAAAGCCCGTTGTGCCTTAACATTAAAGCGCGTGGTCACATTGCAAGGAGACTAAGGGCCAATTCAAGCTCGATAAGCTCCCTTCGGCCATCGGCAAATCGGCAAATCGGCGATCGGAGGTAAATACGAAATTTCCCCCTGTTTTTTTTCTGAAATTTTTTATGGCGTCATCCAGCAATTTAGGACCAACTCAGGGTCCGATTCTTCTAGGAAAGAATTACGAGTTTTGGTCTCTTCGGATGAGATCATTCTTGCAAGCACAAGAATGTTGGGAACCAGTGGATCTTGGATATGTGGAACCGAATCCAGCCGCCCTCGCTGCCATGAAAAATGCGCAGAGAATTGCTCAGGCAACACTGAGGACCAAAGAAAATAAAGCGAAATTCTGGATTCAGAATTCTATGGATGACTCGATTTTCTCAAAAATCACAGGCGCTAGTACTTCCAAATAGGCCTGGGATATTCTTAAATCTTCCTACCAAGGAAATGACAGGGTCAAAATAGTGAAACTGCAGACCTTGTGGATGCAATTCGAGACTCTAAGGATGACAGAGTCCGAAACTGTGGATCAGTTCATGATCAAAGTCATGGGAATCATGAACCAGATCATACTGATTGGTGAAACCATCATTGATCAACTAATTGTTGAGAAAATTCTCAGAAGTCTACCCACGAAATTTGAAATGGTTGTAACAACAATCCTTGAATCCAAGGATCTGTCAAGATTTTCAACAGATGAATTGATTGGTTCTCTGGTGACACATGAGACAAGACTGCATCTCACAGATGAGTCAATCTCCAATGCTTTCAAAACTCAATTCTCCTTCAGCAGAGGGAGAGGCAGAGGAAGAAGCAGAGGTCACCAAGGAAGAGGGACCAATCCAAGTAACTCTCACTTCGGTGGAGGTAACAGACAACAGTATCTGAATCAAAATTTCCAAGGTCAAAGGCAACAACAACATCATCAACATAAGAATTTCTAGCCTCAAAGAGGTAGAGGGAGACGATCAAATGACAAAACAAGCATACAATGCTATTACTGCAAAAAGAATGGGCACTATGAATCTGAATGCAGGAAGAAGCAAGCAGATCAGCTCTCAGGCAAAGCACATGTGTCAAATCATACGAAAGACACCTCAAGAGGTATGTTTCTCTCATGCCACAAGACTGAAGAACAATCTAAAGATCTCTGGTTGTTGGATAGTGGATGCAGCAATCACATGACAGGTAACAAAGAATTAATTTCATGCATTGATTCTTAAATCTCATCTGATATTACACTTGGAAATGATTATTTAGTGAAAGTTCAAGGAAAAGGAACTGTTCCTATTCTTACTAAACAGAATGTAAAGAAAGACATAAACAATCTCTATCATGTTCCAGATTTAAAACATAACTTGCTAAGTGTAGGACATCTTATTGAACATGGCTATAAGGTACTTTTTGAGGGAACATCTTGTAAGATCTATGACAAAATCCCAAGCCGAAAATTAGTTTCTGAAATCCATATGACTGCAAATAGGATGTTTCCCCTTACCCTCAGAACTGCAAATCTGAGTCAACCATATGCACAGAGTGCATCAACCCTGAATGAAACAATGGTTTGGCATACAATATTTGTACATCTACCATTTCAGAGTCTAAGTCTTCTTCAAAAGAACTCCATGGTTAAAGGTTTACCTATATTTAAAGATCAAATTCCCCCATGTGAGTCTTGCATACTTGGAAAACACAAGAGAACCAGTTTTCCACAGTCTTTCAATCAAGCCAAACAATATCTTGAACTTGTTTACACTGACCTATGTGGACCAATGCAAACAGAGTCAATAGGTGGTAGTTTTTACTTTCTAACGTTTATTGATGATTTCAGCAGAAAAATATGGATCTATTTTCTCACACACAAGTTTGAAACTTTTACAAAATTCAAAGAATTCAAGGCAGAAGCTGAAAAACAGAGTGGCAAATATATCAAAGCACTCAGGTCAAATGGAGGAGACGAATACAACTCCAGAGAATTTGCAAAATTCTGCAAATCTCAAGGCATCATGATGCAAACAACAACCAGATATACTCCACAACAGAATGGAGTGGCTGAAAGGAAAAATCAGACAATAATGAATATGGCAAGAACTCTTCTCAAAGAGAAAAGTCTGTCAAATAGGTTTTGGGCTGAAGCAGTAGCATGCTCAGTTTATCTCTTGCATAGATCTCCAACCACCAGTCTAAAGATGAAAGTTCCCCAAGAAGCATGGAGTGGGACAAAGCTCAATGTAGCTCATCTAAGGACATTTGGATGCATAGCATATGCTCACATACCTTCCGAATTAAGGAAGAAGCTTGATGACAGAAGTGAAAAATGTATTTTCACTGGCTATAGTTAAACATCCAAAGCTTATAGGCTTTACAAACCCATCACCAAGAAATTAATTCTCAGCAGAGATGTACAATTTCTGGAAATTCAATTCTGGAATGATTCAGAAAATCAACAAGTGGACAGTCAAAATCCATTGCTGCCAAGTTCTGAAAACACAAAAAATTCAGAACAGCAAGTACCTCAAAATATTCTTCCAAGATTGCAAGTACAAAGACAACCTGAACATTCTCAGGATAACTCAACTTCCAGCAGAGAATCATTCTCTGAACCATAGAATCAGAGTACTCGAAGTTTGAGAGAAATCCATCAGCAGTTGGATGACTTTGAGCAACACAATCTTTTTGCTTTAATGTCATGTCAACCTACATCCTTTAAGGAAGCAGCTAAGGAGCCACATTGGGTTCAAGCCATGAACCAAGAAATTGACTCCATTGAGAAGAACAAGATATGGAATCTTGTTGATTTGCCAAGACACAAGAAGAGTATTGGTGTCAAGTGGGTTTACAAAACTAAGCTCAATGAAAAATGGCAGATTGAAAAACACAAGGCAAGACTTGTTGCCAAAGGATTCTCACAACAACGAGGTACTGATTATGGTGAAACTTTTTCTCCAGTAGCAAGATTAGACACTGTAAGAACATTATTGGCCATAGCAGCACAACACAAATGGCAAGTATATCAGATGGATGTCAAGTCAGCATTCCTGAATGGTTTCTTAGAAGAAGAAGTTTATGTTGATCAACCACCTGGATTTGAAGTCCAAGAGCACCCAGCCAAAGTATATCGATTGAAGAAAGCCTTTTATGGCTTAAAGCAAGCTCCAAGAGCTTGATACAACAGAATTGACACTTATCTGATCAAAAGTGGTTTCAGCAGAAGTCAAAATGAGCCAACTCTTTACACCAAAACAGATCAGCACAGTAAAATTCTAATTGTATGTTTATATGTTGATGACATGATCTACACAGGAAATCTTGAGTTAACAGATTTCAAACATGCCATGCAATATGAGTTTGAGATGACAGATCTTGGCATAATGAAATATTTTTTAGGGATTGAGGCTAATCAATCAGCCAAAGGCATTTTTGTCTATCAGCAAAAGTATGCAGCAGACATCATCAAAAGATTTCACATGGAAGAATGCAATCCAGCAGAAACCCCCATACCATTAGGCACAAAATTGAGCAAGAATGATGAAGGTCCTATAGTGGACTCTACTTTATACAAAAGTTTAGTAGGCATCTTGTTGTATCTTACAACAACTAGGCCTGACATTATGTATGCAGCCAACCTTGTTTCCAGATTCATGTAATCACCCAAAGATTCTCATTGGAAAATGACAAAACAAATTTTGAGATATGTTGCAGGAACACTCAACTTCGGTTTATGGTACGCTAAATCTGATAGTAATCATCTCTCTGATTACACAGATAGTGACTTTGCAGGTAGCCTAGATGACAAGAAAAACATATCAGGATATGTTTTTCAACTGGGCACAAACCTGATTTCATGGGCATCAAAGAAGCAATCAATTGTATCAATATCTTCTACAGAGGCAGAGTATGTAGTTGCTACCTCATCTTCATGTCAAGCTATATGGATGAGAAGAATATTGAAAGATATGTCACATACAGAAAAAGATCCAACTCCTATTTTCTGTGACAATACTTCAGCAATAGCTTTATCTAAGAATCATGTGTTTCACAAGAACAACAAACACATTGACACTCCTTTTCACTTCATATGCGAGCTAGTCAATAATGGTGACATTGCACTACAATTCTGTGGTACACGAGATCAGCTTGCTGATATCTTTACAAAGCCACTGGGAAAGTCAATTTTTTATTTTCAGAGACAACACTTAGGCATAGTCAGTGTTAATGATTGTAACTGTTGAGTTTAAGAGGGAGTGTTAAATATAATGTAACCTCAACAGTCTGATTGTACACTGCCAGCTGTAATGGATAGTTGTACTTTCTATTTTTGTCTTGCTTGAGCCTATTTAGCTCAGCCATCTCCCATTGCATTGTAACTTCACTTCTCTTCTTCATACATTTCAATATATTGTTCTATTCTTTCTCTCTGCATTTCTCTTTACTTCACAATTTATCAACTAAGAATATGCCAACATCTTCAATTGTTAACCATCATATTAGAATTTTAGATTAAAAGGTGATGAATTGTGCCCATTGCCAATAGGTGTACGCCTTTCGACATAATAAGATGAGTAAACCAACAAAAAAATTCATTCATTATTAAGACAAAAAAATTAATATAAAATAAATAAACCAATAGAAAATTTGGAAGTTTCAAAACATCTCAGACCATTCTTATAAAAATATTTGTTATAATGATGAAAACCTACATACTCAAATACCTAAAACCTACATACTAAAATACAGCTTTGTCTATCACTTCACAGCTAGGATTCTTCTTCTTCGGTCAATGTGCACAAGTTTTCGTCACTATGCACGTTTTCTACATTATTAGATCTTTAATATCACAAAGTCCAGACACGTTTCCGTGTCAATTACTAATGGTCTATATGTTTAGATATTCAATAACCCATTTTTTTTCATCTTTACTTCAATCCTCTTCTGTTTTAAGATTGGCAGATACAATAACCCACTTTTCCCATCCTTTCTTCAACTCCCTGCTTTTAAGAATGGGAGATATCCAACTGTCAGAGACAAATTGTGGAGGGCCTCCTTTCTCCACTTAATTAATACAACATATTCATAACCCACTTTTCCCATCATTTCTTCGACTCCCTGCTTTTAAGAATGGGAGATATCCAACTGTCAGAGACAAATTGTGGAGGGCCTCTTTTCTCCACTTAATTAATACAACATATTCATAACCCACTTTTCCCATCCTTTCTTCGACTCCCTACTTTTAAGAATGGGAGATATCCAACTGTCAGACAAATTGTGGAGGGCCTCTTTACTCCACTTAATTAATACAACATATTCATTACTCTGAAGTTTAAATCATACTATGGAGGGGCATTTATTCCCAGACGTCTCTCCCTTGGAATAAGGACAAAACACTTTCCATACGACGGGATAAAAGCCACTGGCTATGATATTCAAAATCCTTTTTATTGTCTTTTTTAAATCGCTGACAAGGTTTTCTCAGATTCAGTGAACTTCATCAAAATCAATGGCGAGGCTTTCTCACGGTTCATGAGTTAGACTCTTTTCGCCGTGATTGGAATAATGAAGCGTAATGCATAAACAAGCATTACAAAGTGAGTATGATTTACATATTATCATTCCAATTTTGAGAAAGGCCTGTAAACTATCAGGGGACGAACATGCAGACCAAGAAATCCCTCCAAAGATCTTACGGAAAATGATACGGTAGAAAATGATATGGTAGATGGAAGAAATATTCCAATATGTACTCGTAAGCAATGATTGCGTTGTATTTATCAGGCATACTTCAAACAGTTCATTGGGCAAAAGTTCATCGGCCAAAAGGAAATGCATGAGACTTTCTGTAACTCTGTGAAGTGAGGAGCTCGTTTAAGATTAAGATTATTTTTCCCAATACCCTCCGCCGACCTCGTGTTGGCTACTATGCCACACAATTTATCATTTTTTTGGTAGACTATCTCAGAGATTCGAGCTTGCTAGATTACTGCCTCACATTTCACATCTATACCTAGTAGAAATCAGCGTTAGATGATAAGAAGGAATCAATTGCGTGCCTCCACATTACATTAATTGGCATGTGATGTAATTTTGGGTGTTCATAAATTCGGTTGTTTTCACCTCATCATTCATCCAACGCGAGTAGTGTTGCACTGCAGACTCGTAGCTCATACAGTTCATTCAAATTACAGATTTCATTGCGAAAAGCTGAGGATTTGAGAGAGTTGAAGATCGAAAGAATGGAAGCTAACCGTGGCTCCAGCAACGGGATTAGTAGTTGTGGTGTTGGGCATATCCAATTGAGGAACTTCTGCCTGGCAGACTTGGATGACTTGTACGAGTGGGCGAGCGACGACGAAGTGACCAAGTTCATGACATTCGAAACCTTTAAATCTAAAGAGAAGCTCAGGGAATTTCTGGTGAAGGTGGTGATTCCTCACCCGTGGTTCAAGGCAGTATGTTTCAAAAGGAAGCCAATTGGCCATGTCAAGCTGAAGCAAGGGGCCGGTATTCACAGCTACCGAGCTGAGATGGGGTACGCCATCGCCAGAAAGTACTGGAGAATGGGCTTCACCACCCAGGCAGTGACAACAGCACTCAAAATGGGCTTCAAAGAATTGCAGGGACTGAAGAGGATTGAAGCTCTTGTGCTCACTGAAAACGTGCCGTCGGCGAGAGTTCTGGAGAAGACCGGATTCGCGAAGGAGGGTTTCCTTCCTAACTACGTCCATGTGAAAGGGACCGTTAGAAACTCTTTAGCTACGTTGTTTAAATATCCAGAACATTCTCAGTCCAACATCCAACGGGCTTTCATGATTCTGTACTTACATATTTATTAACTACAATTCATAATGTCTGACACTAAGCATGTTTCATAACGTGGATTCCATACATTAGTAATTACGAATGGTGTGAGAATCGACAATGTTATGTGCCGTTTATGTAACCAACAATATTTTAATTGTCCTTATTGTCTTTATTGGTAATTTTTTTTTTTTTTTATATAATTTTGTGCGTCATAATTTGCTGTTGGATATGCAGATCCGAGGGTTACATTGGGAAATGGTCGTCACATTGTGACGATGGGAAACGTTCGTTACGATGCGACATTGGGAAATGGTCGTCACATAGCGTTGTTGGGAAATGTTCATCATAATGCAATTTTAGTCACAATGCAATGGAAATGTTCATCATA
>ML783291.1:84992-226035 GCA_009831015.1 Picea engelmannii
CTGACACCTGGTCCTCCATTGCCATGCGCATCCATTTCAAGTAAATAACACCTGTGATCCATATTCCATTGCCATGCGCATCCATACGAAACGTAAGTGGGAGATTGCCACGCGCAGCCAAACCTGGCGGACATGAAGAGATGATGGGTAAATGTTAAATCTAAAGAGCTAAATGTTAAATTGAAGTAATTTTGTTTGCATTTACTAAATCATGAATCGTGGCAATTGATAAGTTGACCTAGTAAATTTTTAATTATGTTTTGTAAAAGTGAAAAAGTAAACATGATAAACGCATGATTTTATAAATGCAAGGGAGTTAGTTCTTGCAATCTTATTCATTGATTTGGATGTAAGACGAAGAATATGCCGGCATCTTGATTTCCTGACCATTAGATTAAATTTAGTAATTAAAAGCATGATTAATCGTGCAAGTCTGATAGGGGGGACGCCTATTGGCGTAATTACGAATGGTGTGAGAATCGACAATGTTATGTGTCGTTTATGTAACCAACAATATTTTAATTGTCCTTATTGTCTTTATTGGTAATTTTTTTTTTTTTTTATATAATTTTGTGCGTCATAATTTGCTGTTGGATATGCAGATCCGAGGGTTACATCAATCAGAAATGGTTACAATTAATAGTATTTTAATCTAAAATCTTAATTTGATGGTTAACAATTGGCCAATAGTGACCAGACAAGGTTTGAAAAACTAGGGGGCTAGGGTACTCCTACTTTATTGTGGTCCTCCTAAATCAATGAATGTGATTTATTGTTCATAACTTTCTTGCATTTATGAATGCATGAGTTAATCTGTTTACTTTTTCACATTTGCCTAATCATATTAAGAAATTACTTTAAAACCATATGATTGTGAGGTTTAGATGATTAACATAGATTAATATCTGTGCAACCCACATTTGGATGATTAAACTGCACTACCTCAAACTCATTACCACACATTACATGTATCATATTCGGAGTAGACGTTCATTTGTTTTCATCAAGTTGAATCTATTTCTGAATTCAAAAATACAATTTAAACAACAAAAAATTGATATAACAATTAAATTATGTATCCCTCTCTCATATCCATATTAATTGCCACCCTTATGAATTGAAACATTTTAATTGCCACATAATAAGGAAAAAAAGTCTTAAAAAAGTAAAGATAATTGAAAGTGTATAAATTATGTATTCTTGTATCATATCCATATTAACTGAAATAAAAAGTTTGCTATAAATGCCTTTTGAATTGACACATTTTAATTGCCACATAATATGGAAAAAAATCTTTAAAAGGTAAAGATGATTGAAAGATGATACAGCCTCATGCGGCCTAATGGTTAAGAACATGTGTTTCCTCTTAAGGCGTCACAAACTCAAATTGAGAGGGGGGTAGGGTATGTATACCTCAGTATATCAGTCAAATGGTTGGGGGAGGGGGTCCCTTGTTAGCTTGGTCGTGACCTTAAAAATATATTATTATTATATTATTATTCTATACTATCAATTTGTTATAAATGTTTTGTTCAATGAAAGAAACATCATCTTTGACTTCTAATATTGTATTTAAAATTAAATGCAATAAATACAGTTTCAATAAACACTATGTATATATATTATATGTATACATATTACATATGAGGTTCTTCTGCCTATCAACAAATTCTATAATACACTTTAGTTTTTAGTTTGCGATTATTTTACTAAAATTAAACACAATATGAAGACACACTTTTCGATATATACATATGTATCACATCTGAGGTTGTTCGGAATTTTTAAAAATTCTATAATTTTGTTTTAAGAGAGCGATTCATAGAAATAAACATTATTAGTCCCTGCCATAGGCATAGAGGGACTATAGCGATCGATAATGCATTGACTACATATTAGTTTGTCCTTTGACTAGAAATATTTGCACAATACCTATTGTTGGAGCTATGGAATTAAAAGCATATATTTTTATATAATAAGAAGTAACATATATGTACCGATCTGATTGGATAAGAGATTGGAGGTTTTATTTCTCGCTTCGCTATTCCCAATGTACTATATGACAACATATCCAAAGTTTTTCTCATAGACAATATTTTTTAATCATATATTTTTCCTCTATATTGCTTGAAGGTCGATTAATGTTAGCATTAGTTGGAATGTTTGTATTAGCATTTTCTGCTAGGCGAATATATCCGTAAGTTTTCATATGTACTAAGCATATTAAAATGTTTTGATATCCAAGCATTGTAGTGATTGAGAATTCCAAAGTTTATGGCATCTTTGGCGGATGTATATTTGTTGAAATGTATTGACACATATTTTGAGATGCATCAATAGGCCTGACAGCGTAAATGTTTACATGACGTGACGTCCTCCAACACTCCTAATAGCTTAAATGTTTGTATACCGTGAGGTCCTTAGACAGCCTGGCAGTCTTAAATGTTTATGTAAATATGCTTCTCGAAGTACATTTTTCCTCGAAATTTTGTATACAGTTACAGTGAATTTGCAAAGTCTTGTTTGTCCAACGCCAGTTCGACAAACATTGTATGTTTCATCCTTGTTCTACCATTGAAGCTACATACATTGTTTGTTGGTCCGGTGAGTGCTTCTTCTTCCTTAGTTTGTCGGTTGTTGCCATTGTATGTTTCATCCTCGTAATTGTTGAAGCTACATACATTGTTTACTGGTTCGGTGAGTGGTTTTTCTTCGTTTCTTTGTCGGTTGCTGCTTGTTGTTGTTTTGTTCGTCATTTCATCATTTCGGAGTAAGTTTCGATTCCACAGTTTCATTTTGTATTCCTTGTTTTTTGTTTAGAGTTTGCAGCTTGGAAGTAAGAATGTTTGCTTATTTGTAGTCGCATGTAACTTGTATGTTTTCGGTTCCTTTTGTGCTTGGGTTGCAGTTTCGTAATCGTTGGCGATACATATGTTGTTCACTGGCTCGATAGTTCTTTCTAGTTTGTGGGTTGTTGGTTCTGTTTGTTTGACGGGGGTTTGCGCTTTGGGGCTCTGGGGGTGTAGTTCGACCTATTCATTCTTTTTGGCTACTTTGCTCCTTGTTGTTTTCTTTTGTTTGATTCGGCCATGCAGGGTTGGGGTGCAGCGGCGATGGTTGGAGCTTTTATTTTTTCTGTTTTTTTGGATTATTATTATTTTTTGGGGGCGCTTTACGGTGTTCATCCCCTGCACCCACGAGTCGATATGCAATTGTGTTATTTTCCATGTCTATCGAGGCCAATATCTGTTATTCTATGAGATTTTGCTGGTGCTCCAGTCCTGCCATGCAAGAAAATAGTTGTATGCAAAATTGTTGGAGGATTACATGTGAAGTTACAATATCTGTTGCTTTTTTGTTGGAGTAAAGCATATGTGTGTAGGATACATTTATAAACCATGTATCGTCAGATGTGCAAATATGACATTACATGTTCTTTCTCCTCTACATAGACTGGTGTGCGCACGATAGAATTTGTGTTATGCTTGAGATATGATATGTGCAACAAAGATTCTGCAATATTATATTTTGATGTCTAGAAGCATGTCTGGGCTATTTTCCACGAAAAACTGAGAACTTGTATCGTGGGAACAACAGTCTGTGTAGAGGATAAAGAACATGGTTAAAGGGCATATCTGGATAAATTGCCAGGGAAAACTAGAAATCATTTAGTTGCGGCTATGCAATTGCATGATATTTTGTGCCTTGTAATATATTTTAGCCTGGGAAAGAAAACCTGCGCATTTATAGCCATTGATAGAGAAGTGCAAAGGTTCATGTTTCTTCCTTTCTAGACTGTTTGTTTAGTCAATTTTGTTGTGTGTACGTATTCCTTGTTCTCCGGTGAATACCATCTTCCACTGATGTTCATTGAATTTTGTGTGTTCCCAAATTCAAACAAATAGAGTAGCTGGAGAAAACGAGGGAGTCTTGACTGCATTGGCTGAAGTGGATATAAAAAGGTGCATGTTTATACTGTTGTTTCATATTGCATTGTTTTGTATTTCATTTATGGTCTATATATGTGTTAAACTAGCTGTGTGTCTTCCTACATGGTAATTTATCTTGCTTACATGCGTTCCTTCCAGCATACTAAGTTAGTTCAGGTCCATTGTGTTTACGCTGCATTGTTGCAATTAAACAAACAAAATGGTTGGACAGGACGAAGGACTCTTTGGTGGGTGAATAGAGTTATTTCTCTTTCTTTTAGATGTTTGTCTTCATACTAACTTGCCTTCATTTCCATTTCATCTTTGACGTTGTTGCCTTGGGAAAAACATGTTTCTTGGACATGGAGATTAATCGTGTTGTGCAACATCAAAGGGTTCTGTGGTGAAATCTTCTAAAAGGTATACCAAGTGTCCTGGTAAATTAAATATACAAATCGTGTGGGGGCATATAATATTAGATTTGAAAATGATGACTTTGCAGTAATGATCCTTTTTGCGCTCCCTATTTCTACTTTTTCCATTTTCTATTATCCCTTTTGTTTTCCAATTCATCTACCTAGTGTGCTTTCCAAAAATTCCTTCATGCATCGATTGGTGGACTAACGGATTCACATATGTGGTCGTGCTTCTACCTTCTTCCATACCTACCCACTTTCTCGATTGCGCGTGTCAGGCTGGCAAGTTGAAGATTGCTCCCCTGGCTTCCAGGGGTATGTGATATACATATTGGCCATGGTGCCCTGCTCTCACGCCCTGTTTACTGTTAAACATTTCTTCAGTGAAAAATTTCAAATGCATACAATTTTAAGGTTATTTGGTCCTTCTGATGGACAATATACAATGAATATGCTTGTTTAGCCCTGATGTTCATCTGCACATGCTTGCATCAAGAAACGTTGGACTAGTGACATGGGCATGAGCATCTAGTCATTCCAGACATCGATAGACCGACAAGGCCAAAGGTAACGATGCATACACTCTACTCTTACTATGTTTGCCAAACAAATTTGTTGGGCTATATATTCATTTATGGCGTGGTGGATATGTTGATGTCATATGCAATACACGGTTTGTAGCTCGCAAGAAGTATCAACAAGTACAAGCGAGATATTAAACATGATACATGTTTCGCAGACTAAGAGGTGTGGTTGCAAAACTTTGGCTCCATAGTGTTACACCTCAATATTGCTCACTTCGATAAGTGTCGTAAGTGTCGCATGTTCCTCTCAACTGTCGCAAGTGTTGCATGTCATTCATAAGTGTCACAAACATCAAACAAAGAATACTACCATGATGACGTAGTGCAGTCGCGCCCTCACTGGCACGTCTACTTCAACAGGATCTTCTTTCCCTCTCGGCCCGAAGAACTCCAAGGTTCCTCTATTTCCCTATTGGGAAATCTGCACCCCACAGATTCTCTTCAGCGCGACTCCCCTTTGTTCATTTGTTGGGAAATCAGAACTCGCAGCTTCACGAGTCTTTGACAGATCACTAGGCTCTCGAATCCCCGAGACCCGATGGCCAGACAACGCTAACTTATTTTTGTACCTTGAATCGCCGACTCCCAATACCCGATGCGCCGAATCTGCGATGCGCACGTGTGGATTGACCTTTCCACACCCCGTCGCTCGATCGGGATTTTGGAATTCATGGGATCGTGAATCCTGATGCCAAAGGATTTAGGACTTACCTTTTCTCGATCCCCAATAGTATGCCACCTGTTCTCCACTATCTCTTGTTGTGACCCTACACGACTCTCTTGTCGGGGTATCACGGATCGCGATTCCAATGTGCAAGTGTTTCCTGTTCTCAGGAACCCTGATTCTCCGACCTCCGACTCCTTGGGATCGCCTAACACGCATCCTTACTGGTGGACGGTTCTGAGCTTATCGGGATATCGTGGATCGCGACTACTGATGTCCTGGGTCCTGCACTCTCGGAATTCCCGATGACTTCAGTATCCCGATGACTTGTCCGGGACTTCTCCTTTGCACACTAGGGCTTAACCCCTGCAGAACTCCTACCAAATCTGACAGCTGACGGGAATTTAACCACCGATCCAACGGCTTGCGGTAATTAACGAAATCTCCGGATTTCGATCGTCCGTCCTTCCTTAGATGTTCCTGCGAGATGAAGAAGTGTCTCCCTATGAGACTTGTTCATCCGCTCGCCAACCTACAACGCTTCTCTCAGAATTTTCACGGCAGCTTCCCTGCACTTACCATTCCGTGAATTCAAAGGCCTATTCCTTCTGAGCTTTTCCACAATCTTCAACCTTCAGAAGAAACCTTGCACGCACTCCTTGTGGAAAATCTTCAACAACATTTAAGTTTTGAAGGCACTCGACCCTGCGCACACCTGCAGCAGCAGTCTTCCGATACTCTGCTCAGAATCGAAACTCTGAGACTTAGCTTAGCCTGCACACTCCTTGCACGACACGGTGCCTAACTGCCTCTTCGAGGAAATGAGAACAAAATTTACCTCTAATTGAACCCTTCTGTCAACGCACTCCTTGCGGACGATTCAACTGCACTCCTTGCAGGAATTCTCTGGCTCAAATTAGAGAAACAATTGAAACTAATTCCTTGTCCCCTTTAGACTTCAATTTAACCATGAAATCACATACACAGTATATAAAAGCAAATGTATAACAGGAAGTAAAAATTCATGAGCATATCAACATCAACACACAGAGAATCAACACAAACCATGAATTTGAATCAGAGTTCTTCTATTAATTCAAATGCCTGTACATGGGTGTTCTTCACACAGTTCTTTGCTTTCTCTTCTCTTCTTGAATGCTTGATGATAATACAATACACAAAGGAGGGTGTCTATATCTGTTGCCCCTCTTGGACTCTAGGCTATGAAATCTAGAATTGAATTCCTATTTACCAGCATTAACTAAATTAAATATCGTCTATCTACTAAAGGACGAGAGCTTAAAGGCTCAAGGTCCCTTTCCAATATACAAAGGCACCTTCTCTTAAATGACTCATTTAAGATTTGCGCAACAGTCCCAAAGAATTTCCAAAAACTTTTTGCTAGCTTATCCAACTGTATTCCGCTTCCACGCTGGCTCGCTTGATGTGCTGGCGATGCTCCTGCATCATACTCCTCGGCTTGAAAACTTTCATGGGCTCCTGTCCATGAGCTCCTGCACAGTATTTCCATGCTTCTGTATCTCAGCTTTAGTCTCCCAGCTGGCATCTTCCATTGGGTGGCCTTTCCATTTGACCAGATACTCATAGTATTCCTTTCTCCTGGTTTTCTTACCCACTCTCTTGTCCAGTATGCACTCCATCTGTGGCTTTTCTGCAAGTGGAAATTGTTTCATCCACTGGATCACTGACTGTTCAGTTCTAGTATCTTCTTCTCTAGCTCTGTATGGGTATAAATCTGCGACAATGAATATCAGAGATATCCCAATGCCATCCGGCAACTCAATCTCATAAGCATTATCCCCGAATTTTCTCAAGACCTTGCATGGTCCGATTTTCTTCATCTTCAGCTTATTGTATGTTCCCCTCGGGAACCTTTCTTTTCTCAAATGCGCCAGGACTAGATCACCAACTTCAAACTGAAGTTGTCTTCTGTGTTGATCTGCTCTGTTCTTGTACTCCTGATTTGATCTCAGCAGTCACTGCTTCACCTTACTATGAAGTTCCTTCATTGCCTCAACAAATTCTTCTGCACTAGCACTGCTAGTAGTAGTCTGCTCTGAATCTCTCAGTTCAGAAACTCCCCTCGGCTGCATTCCATATACAACCTGAAATGGACTTCTCCCTGTTCTTCGATTCACTGATTCATTGTATGCAAACTCTGCCTGTGTCAATATGGTATCCCAGCTGCTACGATGCTCTATCACCAAGCTCCTTAGAAATTCTCCTAGACTTTTTTTGACCACTTCTGTTTGTCCATCCGTCTGAGGATGATAACTAGAACTAAACACCAAGTTAGTTCCTAGCTTCTTCCATAAGGTCCTCCAAAAATTCCCTATGAATTTCGTGTCTCTATCCGAAACAATACTTTTCGGCAATCCATGAAGTCGAATGACCTCTTTGAAGAACAGATTTGCGATATGAGTTGCATCGCTGGTCTTTTGGCATGGAATGAAATGTGCCATTTTAGAAAACCTGTCCACCACCACAAAGATGGAATCAACACCTCTTTGTGTCCTCGGCAGACCCAATACAAAATCCATGTTAATCGCCTCCCATGGCCTCTCTGGTATGGGCAATGGATGATAAAAACCTGCATTCTGTTTCCTCCCCTTTGAATGTTGGCAAACTCTGCATCTGTCAACGAACCTTTTGACATCTGCTCGCATTCTTGGCCAAAAATATGACTCATTCAACTTCGCGAATGTTTTTTCATGGCCAAAATGTCTTGCTAATCCACCACTGTGTTTCTCCTTCAACAAATTCTCCCTCATGGATCATTTTGGAATACACAGTTGATTGCCTCTGAACAACAATCCCTCCTGGATCATATAATCTATCCAAGGACTCCTATCCCTGAGAATTGGATTCTCAGCTGCTTCATACACTTCTGCAAAATCTGCATCACCTGCGTACATGTCCCTGAGATTTTCAAAACCCAAGGTTTTGACTCGAAATTCTTGCAGCAATAAACACTTCCTGCTCAAAGAATCAGCCACTTTTATAGAAGTACCTGAAATATGCTTAATTACAAATGTGAAATTCTGCATATACTCTACCCATTTTTCATGTTTCTGATTCAACTTCTCCTATTGAGTCACAAACTGCAATGCATGATTATCACTGTACAAAACAAATACCTTTGGGATCAAGTAATGCCTCCACTTCTTCAGTGCCTATATGATAGCATAAAATTCTTTATCATACGTGGAGTATTTCAGTTTCACCTCATCGAGCTTCTCGCTGAAATATGCAACTGGTCTGTCTTCCTGACTCAAGACTGCTCCTATAGCAAACCCGCTTGCATCACATTTTACCTAAAATGTCTTCTAAAAATCCGGTAACACAAACACTGGTTGCTCCGTGATCTTCCGATTCAACAGATTGAAGCTCTTTTCAACCTCTGCTGTCCAGTGAAAAGATTTATGCCGCTTCTTCACTGTGTCCATCATCGTTGCGCTAATTCCACTGAAATGCCTGATGAATTTCTGGTAGAAACTAGCCAAACCATGAAAACTTCTCACGAAAATATTTCTCGGTGATGGCCAATTCTTGATCACTTCTACCTTATTCGGATCCATCTTCAATTCATTCGCCGAAATAACAAAACCCAAGTAAATGAGCTCTATCTTCATAAATGAGGACTTCTTCATGTTTATCAACAACTTCTCCTGCTGTAGCTTCTTCATCACAATGGCCAAATGATTCAGATGTTCAGCCTCTGATTTACTGTAAATCAGTATGTCATCCAAATACACGATGACAAATTTTCCGATGAATTCCCTGAGGACTTCATTCATCAATCTCATAAAGGTACTTGGGTCATTCGTCAAACCAAACGACATGACTAGCCATTCATACAATCCTTCGTTGGTTTTGAAGGTTGTTTTCCACTCATCGCCTTCCCTCATGCGAATCTGGTGGTATCCACTTTTCAAATCTATCTTTGAAAAATACTTTTCCCCACTCAGGCAATCCATCAGATCATCCATCCTTGGCAATGGGAACCTGTACCTGATGGTTATCTTGTTTATCGCTCTTGAGTCGGTACACATTCTCTAGCCTCCATCCTTCTTCGGGTTGAGTACTGTTGGAACAACACATGGACTCAAGCTTTCTCTGACCAATCCTTTGTCCAACAACTCCTGGACCTACCTTTTAACCTCTTCATTTTTTTGTGGCATCAACCTATACGTGTCTTTATTTGGAAAACTAGCTCTTGGTATGAGATCAATATGATGACTCACACTCCTCATCAGTGGCAACGAACGAGGTAATTCGTCCACTATGATGTCAGCGAACTCTTCCAGCAGTTCCTGAACCTCATCTGGTAAATCATCCACTCTTGTCCTTGTCAGAACAATTCTCGACTTCCTGACCACAAAGAATTGTGGATCTTCATTTTTCTCCACCTCTGTAAGAAGCTCCTTCCCACTCATGAGAAGTACTGTGTTACTTACTTCTGGCTTCACCTCTTTATATTTTATTGGAAGCAACCTATGGGTTCTCCCATTCTTCTCCAGGGTATATGTGTTCATTCTCCCATCATGAATCACATTTCAGTCATATTTCCATGGTCTACCCAACAATAGATGACATACATCCATGGGAATAACATCACAGAGTACTTTATCATTATATCCACCTATTTTGAATTCAACCAAGCATTGTTTAGTAATAGTTACCTGGTGTCCCTTCTGTAGCCACGAAACTTTTTATGGGCTGGGATGATCAGTCGTCTCCAGCTCCAGCTTCTCTACCATCTCGGTTGAAATGAGATTATCCATGCTACCGCTATCCACAATAACCTTGCATACCCTATCCTTGGTCTTGCAAGCTGTTCTAAATAGTCTGGCCCTTTGAGCTAAGTCCTCCACCTCCTTTTCGGGTGTTAAGAGAACTTTACGCATCATCAGTGACCTACTTCCTTCTGTGTCCTCGGCCTCAACATCTCACTTCTGTGCTTCAGCGATGTGAGCTTCTCCAATGTCCTTCTTTTTCTCTGGACACTCGTATGACTTGTGCCCATTCTTTCCACATGTGAAGCATGTGATTACTCCACCTCTTCCTCTTCCTCTACCTCTGGTACAAGGAAAAGTGTTGTTGTCAGCATATCCCCCGCTCCGCTCTGTATGCTGCCCTCTCTGATCAACATATGACCCTCGTTGTGAGGTCCCACCTCTTTCTATTCTACCTTGAGGTTTCTTCCATTCCTCCTTGGGCTTCTGGTGTTTATCCTAGGCAACTGCCTTGCCTCTGGGCTGACTCCTACCTTGCCCTCGTTGACCTTTCTTACGGCTCAGCTTCTCTTCTGCTTTTAGAGCCATCTGATAAGCATCCTCTACTGTCTGAATGGTAACCATGCTCAATTCATCCTGAATGTTGTATCTCAGACCATTCAGATATCTAGCAACCTTTTCATCATCGCTCTCCCAATGACCTGCTCTGATGTTTAGTCGATAGAATTCCATAGTGTATTCTTTCACTGTCATTAGCTTCTGTCTCAGGTTCTGCATCCTCCTAAAAAGAGTAATTTTATAGTCTCTTGGGATGAACATTTCCTTCATCTTCACGATCATTCGATCCCAACTTTTGATCTTCTGCTTGCCTTTGCAGCATCTATCAACTTATAGCTCGTCCCACCACAATGCTGCATGTCCTTTCAAGCATGTGACAACATGTCTGACCTTCTTATCCTCTTCGATATCTTCATAATCGAAGTAGGTGTCAACAACTCTAATCCAATACAGTAGTTCCTCTACATCTAGATTTCCCTCGCAGACTGGAATTTCCATCTTCGCCTTCGCACCCATTCTGGCGATAGATTTTATTAGACGTTAATTCGCTGCATCCTCAGATGCAACTTCCTCTTCACGTTCAACTTCAACTTCATCTTCTGAATCACTGAAATCCCCTGCACTAGCTGTGCGTCTTTGTGCTGTCTCCATCTCCTCAAGTCTTGCTCGGAGATCACGCATCTGTCTCTCCATTTCTGGATTTCCTACCGGCCTGCCTCTTCTCCGCACCTCCCTATCCTCTGGGTCCGGTGACTTTCTCTCTCTTCTAGGTGGCATGGTGAACTCTCTCACTCTCTCTCTAAAGAAAACAAATATATATTCCCCGCTCTGATACCACTTAGTGCAGCCGCGCCCTCACTGGTACGTCCGCTTCAACAGGATCTTCTTTCCCTCTCGGCCCGAAGAACTCCAAGGTTCCTCTATTTCCCTATCGGGAAATCTGCACCCCACAGATTCTCTTCAGTGCGACTCCTCTTTGTTCACTTGTCGGGAAATCAGAACTTGCAGCTTCGCGAGTCTTCGACTGATCACTAGGCTCTCGAATCCCCGAGACTCGATGGCTAGTCAACGCTGACTTCTTTCCGTACCTTGAATCGTCGACTCCCGATACTCGATGCGTCGAATCTTCGATGTGCACATGTGGATTGACCTTTCCACACCCCGTCGCTCGATCGGGATTTCAGAATTTGCGGGATCGCAAATCCTGATGCCAAAGGATTCAGGACTTACCTTTTCCTGATCACCAATACTATGCCACCTGTTCTCCACTATCTCTTGCTGTGACCCCACACGACTCTCCTGTCACGGTATCGTGGATCGTGATTCTAATGTGCAAGTGTTTCCTGTTCTCAGGAACCCCAATTCTCCGACCTCCGACTCCTCGGGATCCTCTGACATGCGTCCTTATTGGTGGACGGTTCTGAGCTTATCGGGATATCACGGATCGCGACTCTTGATGTTGTGGGTCCTGCACTCTTAGAATTCCTGATGACTTCAATATCCCGATGACTTGTCTGGGACTTCTCCTCTGTGCACTAGGGATTAACCCCTCAGGAACTCCTGCCGAATCTGACAACTGACGGGAATTTAACCAACGATCCAACGACTTGCGGCGATTAACGAAATCTCCTCAGAGGATTTTGATCGTCCGTCCTTCCTTAGATGTTCCTGCGAGATGAAGAAGTGTCTCCCTATGAGACTCGTTCGTCCGCTCGCCAACCTGCAACACTTCTCTCAGAATTTCCACGGCAGCTTCCCTGCACTTACCATTCCGTGAATTCAAAGGTCTATTCCTTCTAAGCTTTTCCACAATCTTCAACCTTTAGAATAAACCTTGCAGGCACTCCTTGCGGTAAATCTTCAACAACATTTAAGTGTTGAAGGCACTCGACCTTGCGCACACCTGCAACAACAGTCTTCCGATACTCTGCTCAGAATCGCAACTCTGAGACTTAGCTTAGCCTGCGCACTCCTTGCACGGCACGGTGCCTAACTTCCTCTTCGAGGAAATGAGTACAAAAGTTACCTCTAATTGAACCCTTCTGTCAACGCACTCCTTTCGGACGATTCAACTGCACTCCTTGCAGGAATTCTCTGGCTCAAATTAGAGAAACAATTGAAACTAATTCCTTGTCCCCTTCAGACTTCAATTTAACCATGAAATCACATACACAACATATAAAAGAAAATGTATAACAGGAAGTAAACAATCATGAGAATATCAACATCAACACACAGAGAATCAACACAAACCATGAATTTGAATCAGAGTTCTTCTATTAATTCAAATGCCTGTACATGGGTGTTCTTCACACAATTCTCTGCTTGCTCTTCTCTTCCTGAATACTTGATGATAATACAATACACAAAGGAGGGTGTCTATATCCGTTTCCCCTCTTGGACTCTAGGATATCAAATCTAGAATTGAATTCCTATCTACCAGCATTAACTAAATTAAATGTCGTCTATATACTAAAGGATGAGAGCTTAAAGGCTCAAGGTCCCTTTACAATATACAAAGGAGCCTTCTCTTAAATGACTCATTTAATATTTGCACAACAGTCCCAAAGCATTTCCAAAAACTTTGTGCTGTCTTATCCAACTGTATTCCGTTTCCGCGCTGGCTCACTTGATGTGCTGGCGATGCTCCTGCATCATGACGACACCAAGGTGACATTTAGAATACCTCAGACACTTGATTTGGAGGGGGAAGAATGATTAACTGAAGTCAAGAGACTCTTATCACCTGAAAGGAGCTCTTAAAATAGGGTTTTGAAGGTGAGTGCTCCTCTGCATTAGCCTTAGGAGTGTTGGCGCTCCCCTATAAGGTATTAGGGAGCGTTATAACGCCAAACTACCCCTCTGAAGGAGAGTTATCCATCCTTGGAGTGTTGGTGCTCCCCTCAAGCTTCCTAGGGAGTGCTATAGCACCCTGATGCCCCTTTGGAGGGAGCGCTATCTTATCTGGGCAGTGGTTGGCCCATTGAAGAGAATAAGGGAAGGATCTTTCAAGTTTGGAAGGCAGTTGCATTCGAATTCTTGGTTCAGTCAGAAGATCCTTGATCTAAGGAGGGAATTCCTTAACCTACCCTAAAGATACCTCAAGAGGTTAAGCCTCTCTTAACCTATACAAGCAGGCTCTGTGATGGTGAAAAGGGGGAAGAATTACTAGCATGAAACCTATGATCTCATAGGAAACACACAGTGAACTAAAGGAGAGTGATCAGTGAAGCTACTATCATCCAGGTCGTGGATATTTTGAGCAAGAGTTAGACAAAGGGGACTTGATGAAGTTGTCACATTCGCATCTACGATTGTAAGTACTGTTGTCATTATTCTCATTAATATGACACACTTGGCCTGTTTCTTTCTAGCTTGTGTATGATCTTACATGAACTTATCGTTGATAGATAGATCTGTTTTGAAGCTAATATCAGTAGAGTAGGAAGCAGTCGTGCTTTGTTTATCTACAGGGCTCATCGAAGAGCGAGAGATTGGAGCTCAACTCGAAGCGTGCAGGGACAAACGTCGATAAAGAGGTACTTATGTTCTCCTTCCTCCTCATGCATTAGTTTTTATAGATTTGAAAGGAAGTCAATGTCCACGTTAAACACTTTCTATCTTAGAGTTTAAGGTCTATATCTTTGAGGCAATCTACCTGTCTGCAGGGAGATTTTCCTACAACACATAGTTCATCAAAACTATGCGTGTACTTGTAGCACACTAACATTCACTTTAGTTTTCATGTTCAAAAAAATGTTATCAGGTCTAGAGTTGTGAGATCCAAAGTACTGTCAATAGAGGGCTTGAATAACTGCCAAACTGGACAAGTATTTGTCGGGGACATAATGGTTGTCTATAGAACCTACTTGGACAAGGCAAACAAAAGTAGATCCATTATGCGTGCTGACATGACAGACAATGACGCCATGATGACAGTGACACTGATTGTTCCTCCACAACTTGTCCAGAAACATGTAGAAAAGATATTGTCGCATAATGGGATATCCATTACAAATTTTAATATATTGCCCAAAGCAGTATATGACTGTGGTGATTTTGATCAAATTATTTATCTCAACGAAACAAGAATTGTGGAAAAAATTATCATTGTTTGTTCAAAATATTGTTTCGTCCTGGACTCGACTATCATCCAGCTTCCACAGAGCACTAATATTTACTTAATCGAAACGATTGTGGCTGTTATCACACCAGCAAGAAAATTTGGCTCGCAACACATTCTCCATATAAAGGATGGAGAATCTGAAAGTGACAAGGCAATGGTACCACTTTTTATATTTAGTTTTGTGCTTTACTTTTGCATGTGCATGTATGTCAGATAAGTTACACAAATATTGCATTGTTCCATGTTGCAGCTACAATTGTTCAATACATATTCAGATTTGTTTTCGTCAATGGAACAACAATTGCATAGAGGGAAGATTCCACTTATGTTGCTCAAAAATATTACAAATAAGAGGGAGGCTAGAGAAAGGATCTTTCGGACAACCCATGCAACGTTTGTAACAAAGTTGTGAGAAGATATAGTAGAGGATATGAAGAAACTAGCTATCTCTACAATTGTTGTGCGTATAAATCCAAAAAAGCATTCTCGCTTTGCTTATAGAAATAGCCTTCAACAAATTTCTGCCCCTGTTTAATTTTATTTTATTTTTAAAGGGGAGGGGGTGCAGTTGTGTATTATGTTGTTCAATGTATTAATCCCTTTGCTCACATTCCCAGGTTGAAGATCTTATAGTTGCATCCAATGTGAACTCGACACCATTTGAGCCTGTATGTGCAAGATGAAACTCCGCTGCTTCTGCCTCCTCTTTGATAAGTGATGATACCATTGATTGTCTGTGATGTGGTGAAAAATGTCCATATATATATGGACATTGCGTGAATGTTTTTATTTGAACCGTGGGCAACACAACTGTGCATTATACGATTAGGCAGTCTCTGTTACAAAATGTGCTTCCTAAGTTGGCATAGTTGTCGTATGAAACATATCTATAGAAAAAGGCAAGCAGAGTCTACATGTTGTGGCAGCTTTGCATACACAACTAATTCACCTTGAATGAGGACAATGCAATTTTTCATATCGGTTGAAGAAGGGGAAAAAAAATATATATCAAAATTTGGTAGGAAACAAAAATACCTCACCTGTCTCTGTAACATTTGTTCAACATCCAGATGAATGTTCATTGGACTTGGCCCATATCTTTGTAATCCCCATATATCACATGTTCCCAGTTATTTTTTACTAGGAACATATACCAGATGGAAGAGAAAACGAATGCAACAACGTCTTTTATTTGTATATCGAATTGTTTGGTGCAAAGGTCGATGGGTTCTGCTCTATGGAACCTTCTGGGAACTTTCTTGTGACCTATTTAAAGTATGGTTGGTTTTTGGTTATCTACTTTGTCTGTCAATTTGTATACCATGGAATTCCAACTGTTCTTTGGCGGACATGGAACAATATAATTGAAGTTTTTAGCCAGCTAGCCCACAGATCTGCTTGATAATTTCTATGGCATTGTGACACAAATATATATGTGGCTTGCTTTAGCAGATTTCCTTGATCGATTAACTTGGTCAAATTATTGTTCTGAAATAATTTGAAATCAACGAATATATAGTGTGAGAAGAGAAACTGTCCTATCATAGCAACAAGAGGCTCTTAAAATTCAAATTGGTCATTGTTTTGACATTTTTTCTTATTCGATGAACTTGGCAAAATTAATATCCTGGAATAATTTGAAATCAACAAATATATATTGTGCGGAGTGAAATTGTTCTATCATATGAACAAGAGGGCCTTAAAATTCAAATTGGTCCTTGTTATGCTTGTGGTGGTAGAATTTAAAAAAAAAATTCTATTGTTTGCTTCATTTTTTAAAAAATAAGCGATTTAACATCCTTTAATAATGTAATGTAATTCACTTGTACAATATCAATAGTTAATATTAATAATTTAGTATTTGAAAATAATTCTTTTAGATAAATTTTATTTAGTATGAGAATCCCTAAACAATTGCAATCTTGAACCCGCCACATGTGGAGTCCACAAGTCTGCCTGTCAATTTGTATATCGCGGAAGTCTGGGTGATATTTGTAGAACACGAAACAAAAGAAGCTCAACTTTCAGCACGCCAGGGTGAGAACCCGCGATCCAAAAAGTTCCCAAGTATGGAACGAGGGATCCTTATATGCTCTATAAAATGTTTTCCATACTTTCTAAAAGTACATGTTTACTATGTATTCATCGTTTGTCAGAAAAATTTTATATCGGTCGCCCGACCAGATTGTACAAACTTTCTCGTCTAATTAAATTCTGCAATATCAAAATTTAATATTAATAATTTAGTATTAAAAATAATGTTTTTAGATATGTTAGATAGTTGATAGGGATTAGCATCTGTAAACAATGGAAAACTTGAACCCACCATCCCTCAAGTTCATCTGTGAATCTGTATATCGTGGAACTTCAAGTGCTATTTGGAGGACACAAAACAATGAAACTGCAATGTTGAGCCAACCAACTCACAGGTCTGCTTGTCAATTTTTATATCAAGGAATTGTGAGTGGTATTTACACAGTGCAGAACAATAGAGGCCCAATTTTCAGCCCGCCAGGTCCAGAGCCCCCAATAAAAAAAAATGGCTAAATATTGAATTCATAGGGGATCGCTACGGGACAGTAAAAGTGCAATGTTCAGCCAACCATCCCGAGTTCGTCTATCAATTTGTATATCACGGAATTATGGATGCTATTTGTAGGGCACGAAAAAATAAAACCTCAATTTTCAACCCGCGAGGCCGCGAACCCTTAATCCAAAATGTGCCTAAGTATGGAATAAGGAATGTGCACATGTTGTATAAACTCTCATGTCCATACTTTATAAAAGTACATGTTTACTATGTATTGCTCGTTTGTCCAAATTTTTTTATATCAGTCGGTCCACCAAAATGGACAAACTTTGTCCTCTGCTTAAATTCTTCAATATCAATATGTAATATTAATAATTTAGTATTGAAAGTAATGTTTTTTTATATGTTGGATAGTTGATAGGGATTTCCATCCCTAAACAATGGAAAATTTGAACCCACCAACCCTCGAGTCCATCTGTGAATGTGCATATCGTGGAAGTTTGAGTGCTATTTGGAGGACACAGAACAATGAAAGTGCAATGTTCAGTCAGCAAGCCCGAGAGCCCCTGATCAAAAAAAGTTGCTAAATATGGAATTAATACGGGATTGCTATGGAATAATAAAAGTGCAATGTTCAGTGAACCAACCCGCAAGTCCTCTTGTCAATTTGTATATCACGGAAGTATGGGTGGTATTTGTAGGACACGAAACAATAGATACTCTATTTTTATCCCGCCAGGCCGCAAACCCGCGATCCAAAAAGTGCCTAAGTATGGAATGAGGGATCCGCATATACTCTGTAAAATATCATGTCCCTACTTTATATAGAGACTCATGTTCACAAGTCTGCCTATAAATGTGTATATTGCAGAAGTCTACGTGCTATTTGTAGGACACGAAAAAATAGATACTCAATTTTCAGCTCGCCAGGCAGCGAACTTGCGATCCAAAAAGTGCCCAAGTATGGAATGAGGGATCCGCATATGTTTTAGAACAATAAAAATTTAATGTTCAACTAAGAAGCCTGTAGGTCCTCCTGTCAATTTGTATATTGCGTAAGTGTGGGTTCCATTTGTAGGACACAGAACAATAGATACTATATTTTCATCCAGCTAGGCTGCAAACCCGTGATCCAAAAAGTGCCTAAGTATGGAATCAGGGATCCGCATATGCTCTATAAAATCTCAGGTCCATACTTTATGTAAAGGCTCTTGTCCAAAATTCCACTTGTCAATTTGTATATCGTGGAATTCTAGGTGCTATTTGTAGGAAACATAACAACAGATACTCAATTTTCATCCCGCCAGGCCACGGACTCACGATCCAAAAAGTGCCCAAGTATGGAATGAGGGATTCACATATGTTCTAGAAAAATAAAAATGCAATGTTCAGCCAAGAATCCCATAGGTCCTTCTGTCAATTTGTATATCGTGGAAGTCTGGGTGCTATTTGTAGGACATAGAACAATAGAGACTCTATTTTCATCCTGCCAGGTCGCGAACCCACGATCCAAAAAGTGCCTAAGTATGGAATGAGGGATCTGCATATGCTCTATAAAATCTCATGTCCATACTTTATATAGAGGCATCTACACAAGTCTTCCTATCAATTTGTATATCGCGGAAGTGTAGGTGTTATTTGTAGGACATAGAATAATAAATACTCAATTTTCAGCCCACTAGGCCACGAACCCATGTTCCAAAAACTGCCCAAGTATGGAATGAGGCATTCACATATGTTCTATAAAATATCATGTCCATAATTTATAAAAGTACATGTTTACTATGTATTGCTCGTTTGTTGTAATACTTTTATATCACTCGGCCAACCAAATTGTACAAACGTTTTCGTCTATATAAATTTTGCAATATCAATATTTAATAGTAATAATTTACTGCAGGTCCACTTTTGAATTTGTATATTGTGGAATTGTGGGTGCTATTTGTAGAGAACAAAACAATAGAAGCCCAATTTTTTGTCCCCCAGCCCGAGAGCCCTCGATCCAAAAAACTGGCTAAATATGGAATTAATACAGAAGCGCTATGGGACCATAAAAGTGTAACCTTCAACCAACCAACCCGCAATTTCGCTTGTCTATTTGTATATCATGAAAGTGTGGGTGCTATTTGTAGGACACAAAACAATAGAGGCTTAATTTTCAGCCCACCAGGCCGAGAACCCGCAATTGAAAAAGTGGCTAAGTATGGAATGGGGGATCCACAAATGTTCTATAAAATCTCATGTCCATACTTTATAAAAGTACATTTCTACTATGTATTGTTCATTTGTCGCAAAACTTATAAATAACTTTCCAGACTAGATTGTACAAACTTTCTCGTCTAATAAAATTTTGCGAGATCAATATGTAATATTAATAATTTAGTATTGAAAATAATGTTTTTAGATATGTTACATAGTTGATAGTGATTGCCATCCCTAAACAATGGAAATATTGAACCAGCCAGCCTTCGATTCCATCTGTCAATCTATATATCGCAGAACTCCGAGTGCTATTTGAAGGACATAATACAATGAAAGTGAAATGTTGAGCCAGCCAGCCCGTAGGTCCGTTTGTCAATTTACAAATTCCGCGACATACAAATTGACGACCGATATCTGTCACTAAGATGCAATATGACCATCAGCCCTTCACATCTCCTGGGTATATCTTATGTTGTTTTTCTTTTGTAACCCACCCGACCGCTTTCCATACTTTGGTATTTCTTGGAATCAATTTTTCCATAACTATTGCCTTCGCACTTGTTTCTAGATATGCAATAATTAAGATTTAATGCTAGTAGCCATCTTGTAGGAATTGTTAAGATTGTCATTAGTGTCAAGAAATCTGGACAAGATTTGTCATTACTATGAATTAAACTAAGATTTACGCACAAGTATGTTTTCCTTTCCAAGTATTCATTTGAAAGGCGATGCAATCTTTTTTTTTGTGCCCGGACGAGTTGGTCCTTCTAAGAAATTTCTAATTCTTAATCTCTTTTCGCTGTCACCGCCACCTTCACACTTTTTTTCTAATTGTGCAATTACTGAGCTGTGATGGTGATAGCTCATTCCGCACGAATGCTGGAAACTGTCATTGATCAGCGAAAGGCTCAAGGACATATTCTGTTGATACACATTAAACCATAATTTGCGGAGGGTTATATTATCCCTCCTTGATTTTCATTTCAAACATCATCTCGAGCAAACATAAATTATTAATAACTTCTAGCAACAGTTCTCTCCACACACAATAAACACATTGGGGCATAATGGCCAAAGGTTCCACTATTCTGGGGCATATTCTTACTATTCATCTCCCTCCGCCAAGGATCAAACAAGGAGATGGTCCCTTGGTACACCGAGAGATATATTTCAAGACAAAAAATTCCATGGCAACCTTGGATGCTCAGAGAACTTGCCCAGTTGCATTCATGGTTGTCGCAGAAGTTGATGCCATGAATTCCGAGATGGAAGAAGATGATCTGATGGACGATGATACGACAATGGATGTTGGTAATGCAGAGAATCTTCCCACTCCTGTGCCCAAATTGAAATCAACCATAATGAAAAGAACTTCCTAGCTTGGTGATGGAAATGATGACAACACCAAATGGAGTTTCAGAAAAGAAATCGATGGTGAACACAACGACCACTTTGCAGCGTGAAAGTAGGAATTCCAGAGTTCCAAATTAGTTCGTTTTGGGCAGAAGAGTTTCACTGTAAAGAAATTATATGATGATGCTCCCAGAGATATATTTCAAGCCAAAAAATCATTGATTAACATCTTTGGGAATCGGTTCCAAGGCATTTTCCTACTAGTCATCTCCTTTTGCCTAGAATGGACTAATTTGGGGCTCTGGAATTGCACATGCAAGATGTGATACTGAATTGTTTTGGACTATAAAGAGGCAGTTTCAGCTAAGGGCTATTCCACTTAACCTGTAACCATTTTCATCTTCTTCCTCAGGAGAAATCTTGTGAAAAATATGAATTTTAGAACAGGATGATTCATCAAGGAGAAAACTGCAAAGATCTTGCATACTACGAATCCGGTGGTTGTCTTCGTCGCAGATACCTTCAATGTTTTGGCCCGAAGAATTGGGTCCAATTTATAGGGATAGATGTACAATACTCGGTGTTTTCCTTATTTTTTTAAATGCATTTTCTATTAAAAAATATTTTCCTTCGACTCTTCATTACTGCCTCTTTTCTGGGTTTAACGTATGTTCTAATTGGCATGGTTCGATGCTCTCGTACTTCTTCGATATTTTGTTTACTTAGCTTATATTTTCTAAGATGGAACATCTAACAATTATATTCAAATGTATTGTGTGAATCCACCGGATTTTTATGAAAAAAAATGGATTACATAATTTCAAACCAACGTTCAATTCTATTCGTAATACAGATAGAACATAGCAATACCAGTGCACAATGTTGCAGCAAAATCGTCATTCTTGTTTCTAGACATGCAATTATTAAGTTTTAATGCTAACAACCCATAATGAAAGAAGTTTAATACTTGAATTAATATGTTTCACTCACGGAAGAGTGTATGAAGAATGCAGTTACACTCGCACGTTCCAATAAAATCTAATCTTCAACAAAGCATTTGCTGACAATTAGTAGAAAATGAAGTTTAGTAATTAAGTTAATATGTTATAGTCATGGAAGAATGTATCAAGAACATAGTTACACGCACATGTTGCAATAAAATATAATCTTCAACAACACATTTGCTAAAAATTAGTAGAACATCATAGTTTTGCAACAGTGGGGCTTCTTTGAAACCAATTTGCACTTACGAAAATTGCCTTCCGCCTTTCTATTTTCCCACTCTTTTAATCTGTTTAGTTTCTCTTCCTGGTTACTTAATCATTTTTCTCCCGAAAATGACTTTCTCCATAGCTTCATAGATTCACGCGTTTCCAATAACTGTTTCCCCTTTCTTTAAATTGACGCTCTATTGTTTCCTGTCCCGCAACTGGCACCCATATTTCCACGATATACAAATTGACAGACGGGCTTGCGCGTTGGTCAAGTCAACATTGATCAGTGCGTGGGTGATCTTTCGGGTTCACAGTTACACTCATTCTCTTTTATCGCGACACCGACCGAACGCTTCCCCATTCCATACCTAGAAACTTCGCCAACTGTGAATTCCCACTAGGCGGTCTCTACATTGGACTTTTGTTTTTCCATGTCCTGTAAACAATACCGTCACTTCCGCAATATACAAATTTGCAACTGTTCTTAGATCATACCCTCTTTTGTATTATGGTCCACCTATCATTCCCTCTTCCATGGTGCACATTTTTGCACTGAAAACTTCCGAGAAATACAATTTAACCGTGGGGTCCTCACATATTTAGTGGAACTATTGTCACCTGAATTTGAAGCTCGTCCGTCCTCTTTCCATACTTCTCCATTTGTTCAAATTTCTTTAGCAGATTGTCGGTTTGGTGGGTTGAAGAAATATTCAGTTTGTAGTCATTGTTTCTTGTGCCCGCGCCCCTTTGCAATTAGCAGCTAGCAATTATATATAATATCTTATTTCTACGCATGAAATTATCAATTTCCCTATTCCATACTTAGCCACTTTGTCGGAATTCCACAAATATACAAACCGACCGCTAAAATTCCCCATCGTGATCTCTTCTTTTTTACACATTTTGCACTCAAAAAATTCTGAAACATGAAATTTGACTGTGCAACAGTCAGTTGTCCTGACTATCCCCGTAACCCTTTTTTGAATCCCGTCTGACCACTTTTTAGAGCTTGTCATTCTTTCCTTTCTCTCCACTGTCTCCGTCACATTCGCACTTGTCTATAATAAAATAAAATAAAAAAATTTGTATATATATATATATATCTTGTTTCTAAATATGAAATTACTGGCATTTAATTCTAATAGGTCATCATGCAAAAACTGTATAGATTGTCATTGATGGGTGAAAGGCTCGAGCACATCTCGTATTGATGTGCATTAAACCAAAATTTGCGAGGGGATTATATTATCCCTTCTGAGTGTTCATTTCAAAATCATGAAATCCCATTCACACGGCGTGGCCTTCGCATGTTCATGAAACCTCCATTCCTTAATTTCTCTTTGTCGTACACGCCACCTTCGCATTTCTAAATATGCAATGAATAAACTTTATTGTTAATAGTTCATCATGCACCACCATTATAGATTTTCATTAATCAATGAAAGGCTCGAGGAGATTTCCCATTCATAAGCATTTAACCAATATTTACTGAAAAGTTACATTATCATCTCTAACTATTCATTTAAACCATCATCTGCAGCAAAGCAACCTTCTCATAAACCTATGGCATCATCTTGACAACAGTTCTGTGGGGATACAATGAACATCTTCAAGCGCGAGGACCAGAACTTCCATTGGTCTAGGGCATTTTCTTATTACTTAACTTTTGTTGCAGAGAACCAAGTAATTTAGACCTCAGGGATTGCTCATGTAGGTTGTGTCCCTAAGGTTTTTGACTGTAAGGACCTGGTCTCTTGGTGCGCCGATAAATTTATGACAGAGAAAAGAATTATTTTACTGTAGGACCACTCTTCTGTTTCTTTTTCACCTCAGGTCTTCCGCCATATGCTGAAATTGTCGGAGCCAACATTGGCGTTCAGAGGAGAAGATTGAAAATGGTTCCTAGCAAAGCATAATAACATATTGGACCTATTGCCCCTTTTTCTGGAAAACCCAAATCTAGTTCTTGAATATATTACAAGCATGCAGGTTAGTTCATTTAGAAATCCATTTCGCAAAATTTCCTAGATGTTTACAAGAATAATGGGACAGGAGTCCACAGCTACTATTTCCCACATGGCTCTTTATATTTTGTATTTCACAGTCAATGAACAAGCAATTTTTTATTGGAGAAGGTTAATTTCCCATGAAATCTCTTCCTAATTGTCAAGCTACAAAAGTGATCCAGATTATTTTTGGCACGAAATGAGAGAAGAGATATAATAAAGAAATGCACAGAGATATTGCAGATATTCATTAATATAACAAAAATGTATCATAGATACAACCATAAACACATATATACAATAATACATGATTTCTATTAATCAAATAAATGTACAGAGACTATAAAAATACAGAGTGAAAGACTCGCTAGAATGGTGGCAGCTTATCTCTGAGAAGAGATGTGACGGCTACTCGCATTCGCAAGAATATCATTACAATGAGGATCTGAAGGCCTTTTTACAATAAATAGGAATGCCCAAAACCCTATACATCCAAAAACCTAACCCTAAGAGATGAAGCGCCAAAAGTCATGTGGGCCCCGTTTGGGTAAGTTAGTACATCAACTTCCTGGGGTCGTAACTTTTTCATACGATCTTCATTTTAGGAATGTAATAGCTTGTTGGAAAGGTATCGTTGAGGAGATTCATTTTGGGGGCTCAATCATGCCTTAAACTATAATTTATAACCTCAATCTCTAAAAACCTTCATATACGCCCTCAAAATGGCCCCAGAAGTTAAAACCTGCTAAAAATAGTAAATTACCTAAATTGCCAAAAAGTTGTTTTGAGCCTGTTGGAAAAGGTGGGTGGCCACTAGTATTCACCTGGATCAAAAAGTGAAAATAAATTTTATATTTCATCCTATTTATTTTTTGCAATAGCACATTCATGTCGATTTTTGCAACTATCTATGTCCAAGAATGTCCACTGTGAATTCCACCCAGTAACGTTCTCGTACCAGGACTTGGGGAAGCACAAGGATTCCCACTATTTTTATGAGTTTTTTAATGGATTTCTGTCTGTTTTCAAAGTTTTGTTGTTAGGAGAAGATGCTCCCCTCATATCTGAACATGCAACTAGTTTTTTGGACAAGAAGGGGACACTCCAATATTTGGATAATTACACTGTCATAAGAAGTTTTGGCTCCATGGAACAACCTACTCTCCTTCCATGTCACATTATGAACAAAATGTTTTTTGTAAAAGTATCACGTCAATACAGCTATTGGTTCCATCTGTTCCAAACGAAGAAAAAAAAATAGTTCATTCCTCTGCCTTGGAAAATAAAGAAGTTTGTGTTGAAAAACGTCAACAAAATTAATGATTTCACAGCACATTCTAGCATCTCCAGCCTGAGATATGCTGAAGACATAAGAGGATTTGATCCCTCTGATATTTTTAGACAACATTTACAAAAACTTGGCCTTGGTGATTGTTTTGTAAATAAACACCTGCCCAAAAACATAGACAGCAGCGACAACGGTCCTGGCTCTGATGCCGATGAGGTATAGACAGTGCAAATATGCACTAAATTGTACAGGCAACAGGGGAAAGGCCCTAGTGAAAAAAGTGTTCAATCCACAAATACCACTCCAAAAAGTACTACATCTCGGAGCATCGCTCCAACGGCCCATCATAGAAACAAATAAACCCATAGTTCTTCAAATGGAGGAGGAGATAATGACCCTCCTCACTCTAAAATTGATATTTCTCACAAGATTCCAATAGAGAAGAATAGAAAAAAAAATGTGGGGCAGGTGGAAGAGCCGAAAATTCACAGTGAGAACATGGAACCTGACATTGATCTGGATATCATGATCTGCTTCCTTGATCATCCTGGACACGCCATCCACCATAGCCATCCAATGGACATATGTGTTACCAAAAAATTTGACTAAGATTAATCCTTCATGTTCCAGAGCATTGTTTTTGATACCCAGAACAAAAAATTGATAATTTAGAAAAAAAAATGTTAAAAATAATAAAGGCAAATCTCGTTCAGAGGTTGACGTTGCCAACATGAAGCCGTCCCAAATCTGTCAACTTCACACCGTGACCAGAGAATCACTTCATGATTCCATTGGAAGCATCGAGACCAATAATGCCAGACTGAAGGATAGAATCAAGGAATTGGAAGATGATTTAATTCATATGCCATTGCTTGTCGATCCTTTGGAAATAGCCATGCCTGGCACCCCCGCACCCAATGTAAAAGAATCCTCCACCCTGCTCGCATATTGTAAAGGATATGTTGAGAAAAATATCAAAAAAAGAGTGGAACTGGTTACCGAGGCATGAAAAATATCACAAACCATCACTTCCCTTGGAACCAGGGCATATAGCTTGCTCAAGATTTTGCAGGTCAAATTAAAAGATGAACAAAATTTCTTTTTAAGAAAGGTCATTCCTTTTGACAATATTGTCAACAATATGACAGAAACAAGAAGAAGAGAAGAAGATCTTCCATAAAAAAACCACGTTGGCCAATTGAATGCATGTTGGAAAACAAATGTAAAGAACCTGCATCTCATTGTTCAGTCATGTGAACAATCCATATCGAAGAAAGATATATTATTCACAAAGCTGTCAAATATAGACTTAGCCAAGAAAACCTACGACATCCAAGACCCCCACTTAATCAAAAAATCCTTCCCCTTAACCAGGCAAGAGTTCGATAAACAGGTTGCTATGTTTAAGACCTTCTCTCTACAAAAGTTTTACAACATCTGTCAATTTGATCAAGCTCATGTCCACAAATGGTTAGTCAAATATGCAATACAAAATGAGGAAATCCATGAGGCTCTCTCTAATCTTTCTATTGACTTCCAGGAATTAGAAAATGATCTTTTCAACATAAAAATCCGAAATGAGATCAACATCGCCCTGTTGAGAGTCTACATTGAAGAATGGATCGAAAGACAATTGAAATAGGCTGCCAACAAAAGGCAACAGGCAGTTGCCATCATTCCAACAGCCGTAGAGGACATCCTTGAAACTGCATTCGTCGGCGACATCAATGAAATGACAGCCGCAAGAAAATAGTCAAAGGGTCATATGTACCCTCACTGTAAGTTTACTCATCGCATCCTTCTTTGTTTATCAACCCAGTTATTTCAGTTTCTTAAATACAGATGTATAGCTAAACACTTATACCTTTCCATTTATTTTCTTTTGCAACTATTGCACTCTATCTTCTTTCCACAATCCTGTTTCTTGTACATATTTTTCTAATGGTCCAAGGGATCCCCAATCCTAGTCTACATGACAAACGCATTGAAATTCTAGTTTATATGTAAGGTTGAAATCATGAAGATGGATTACACTTTTTCTTGTTTTATGAGAAACAAATTTGTATTTTCACAAGTTCTTCAACTTCCGGCATACAAAAGTAATTTTTTTATTAAGAATTTCATTTTATAGTAAAAACAAAACTTGTGAAGAATTGTGTTAGCTTTCCAATGACTATTTTTCAATTTTTTTTTATCATGATTTGATATGTCAATTCGACAATTGTTTAACAGTATGTTCCTTAAACATGAAATGAATGATAATGAGTTACTTTTTTATACACCAATGTATCTATTATTAAACTTACATTTTTAAGAAACGAAATATATTGAAACAATATACAGAGAATATATTGTATTATGACTATAATTTTGAATCTAACAGATGAATATTATAATTTCTAGAATTTTTTTAAGTTGACCAAGCTAAAAACATTGTGGATTTTAAACACATGTTTTTCTAGACCTTGTATCTATCTTAATTTTTACTTAAAACTAAAATTTAAATATACCCTTTTGAAAAGAACAGTTTAAGGATTATGAATATATTTTTTTCAAATTGTTTCACTGTATATTTTTAGAGATACCGATATTTCATTTCACCGAATCATAATGTCTGCTAAAAGTATTATGTAGTGTATTTTTTTTTAAATAAATAAAATTAGATAAAAATAAAAAAAAATGAAAATAAATTTTATGAATTGAAAGTAGATTCAATTTTGGAAATAATGGTGTGATTTTCAAAACCAAATTCTCAGTATTTGCAGGAGTCCGCAACCTCCGGAGTTCATTTAAGCTTGGGGCAATTCTCTGGTTTTAGTTTTCAATCCCAAATTCCTTTTTTCGGCTGAAATAATCTTTCAGCTGAAAAACTAATATTTCGTTCGAAAGATAAAAATCTAACTACAACCATCAAAACTGAAAGGTTTCCAAGGTTTTCAGCTGAAAACCAATTCTTTTGGCCGAAATATTGTCGAGAAAATTCCCTCGGTCAGAAAAAATGAAAAGACACGTCGTATTGTTTCATTTTGTGCCAAATTGTATAAATGGGATTTCGACCGAACACATTTAACACAATTGATGGGATGGACAAACATACATAAGCTCAGGGATAGGGATTTCAAAGCATTTCTATTACTAATTGCAGCCGTATTCTTTTCTTTCTTTATTTCTTCTCTCTGTTCCATAGGCTTAATCAAAGGATCGATATCGATACATGGTGGTTTTCTAGAGCACTTAAACAAAGTTTTGTATCATATTTTTTGTTTTTGTTGAATAAGGTAATTAATGTTTGTTGAAGTTTTTATTGGAATAACAATTTATATGTTGAAAGATAAATGTTGAGCATTTTTCAATGTGAAGTCTTTATTGAACATATCTTTTACAGATAACTATAAAAGTCATGGGAAACAAAAGTTTGTGCAAGATAAAATATGATCGCACTCAAGATGATACTCACCAAATCGAACAAAGGAAAGAGCTTTATCAGAGAAAGAAACAAGAACATGCAAATATTCAAGAAACAAACGATGATAGTGTCAATAGAGATTTTCGACAAGAAGAAGTTCAACCAGGTATGTATGCACATATGATGATCGAGCACATGACACACATTGGGACTGTATTCAGAAAGTATGTAATTCAAAGTATAGAATTCAAATTTTTAAAATATCGTAAATTTAATATAATTGATTGTAATTACAAATTGATGTTTTCCAAAATTTACATAAATAGATTCGTCTCATAATGTTGAATAAGACGTTGAAACCGAAATTGAAGCAGAAAATGAATCACCTATAGGTATGCACATAAATTTAGATAATACAACATGAACACTCAAATATATATAATTTAGTGGATTTATGTTCCTGTTATGTTTTTTAATATAAACTTTAAATTGAAATATGTAGGAGAATCTATCAACATTGATGATGAAATATTAGAAAATGTTGATATTGACAAATTTTGGAAGAAAAAATCTAAGCATTATATAAGATATCGAACTAAGAATATGTATAATACTTTTTTCAAAGATGAATCAGTAATAGTACAAGCTCAACTTTTACTTTGTCTAATGAAGTCAAGAAAGTTAAAAGAAGCTACAACATTATTGGGTATTCAAAATTTGACAAAGGATACAAAGGTGACACAGAATGTCTTTAACAATATAACTAGTGTATTAAAAGATTTTGGAAAATCTTGAAAAGAAGATGTTCATGTTGCACGTAGAGCGATACAAACAACAGTTGTTTCATCTAGCAATATAAAAGATCATTTGACATGACCCATGGAAAAAACGATGGGAACGTCAAGAAAAAATTTGCACAAACATATAAAATTTTGTTTCCAAATAGATGTAAATGATGAATTGTCTTGTTGGACAGTGATTTCTAGACATCCCTACAAAGATAGACTTGCGGAAAATGTTAAAGAATTGGCCTGTAATTGTTGGTTGGAAGAATCTCGTCTTTCACCACATACAAGGGATGTCTTGCGACGAAGAATAGCATGAAATCAATATGAAGAACATCCAAAACATATATTTTCAATGACACAAATAGATTTGTTTAATAAGTACAAAGAAGAGCACAAAAAGTTAAAATTTCCATCAATACATTTGTGCAACAAAAACCGTGGTTTGTTAGACCCATCACTATACGTGACACGTGTTGTTGTCGTCATGTTGTGGAGTTTGAGTTGTATTACGACACTTTTTTGGGTTTTGGTAAAACTTTATGGCCAGGTTCACCTCCTCCTTCCACATTCCATGTTTTTATATCTGAAATTCTATGTGAAAGAGAAGATGATGATTTATTTTACAAAAAAATGTGTTGGTAGAAAGAAATGTGATCGTTGTGGAAATCTGAGTTTGTTTCATTCAAAGTATAATATTGATATGAATGATCAATCATTTTCTAATATAAGAGTCAATTGGAAGAGATATGAATATATGAGTAGCATGGCTCCAAATTCTTCAAATGTTATTTCCAAAAGGATTGATTTGAAGGTAGATAATATCAGCATGATAGAATTTTTGAAGAAATTTGAGGAAGAAATCTATATATACACCAAGCATTCACATAGAGCTCGATGGAAAGATCTACAATTCAAACAATACCATGAAGTGTTTCCACTAGGGACAATTTTGTCTGTAGCTGATTTTGTAGAGAATTACACATTCGCCGCACAAAAAGAAATATATAATGAATATTATCATTCTGATCAAGTCACAATATTTTTCCACGTTCTATATATACATGCTCAATGGAGTCTTCCAAACATAGAAAACACCAACTACAATCGACATGTTATTAAAGAATATCACTTTTCTATAAGTGATGATCGAGCACACGACACACATTATGTACAACATTGTTTTGATAAATTTTATGATAAATTGAAAGAACGGGAAATCAGATTCAATTGACATTGGATATGGTTCGATGGTTGTGTGGGTCAGTTCAAATCTGCACGATCATTCTATTGGTTATGTCATCTTCATAAAAAAATAAACATTAGACGTTGTTGGAATTTTTTTGAGACCGGTCATGGAAAAGGAGAGCACGATGGTGCAAGGGCATGTATAAAATGGGCACTTCGAAGGTATCAGTTGAACCCTCATGCCGATCGATTTTAATATGCTAAACAAGTTGTTGAATGGCGCAACATGGCGCTAAGCCATGAATATAATCCGTCAAGGACTGTGCGCAGGTGTGTCTATGTATAAATGTTACATGTATGTGCACATGATATTTAAATTTGAACATGTTCAAATTTATATTCAATCTTCAATCATTTTCTTGAGAGATTTCAAGTTAACAAGTTCTTGTCTTGTGCAGAGTTTTTTGGTATGTTTGTAATGAACCTCCCATTTCGTCACAACAAGAAGCCTCACATCACAAGTGCAATTTGTTTTTTGTGTGTGTGTATGTAGGAAGGTAATAATGACATTATACTCAACAACCCAACACGACGATGAACACAATGCATGCAACTCATGCCAAAAAAAACATAACAACCTAACATAAAAGCACATCAAGCACCTGGAACCAATGTATGACATTCAACCGATGAAGAATAAGAATGACTACTCGCCCGTCCTACCCTGCAATGGTTAGGACCTTCAGGACAGATAAGCAATGCTCAAGCCCAGGTTCCCATCGATTTTGACCATTTAAGGTCTCAAGGCTGGTGACTATTCTAAGGAATAAGGAGGTGTCTACATCAAACCTGACACAAGGAGACCAAGACTACTAAGCTAAGGAAACTCATCCTAACAACCCCACGCACCTAAAATTAATTACACAAGTAACTAGAACCCTTACAATGAGCAAACAAGCGCATTAAATGTTTACAAACCAAGTACAAACATTAATTAAAATGAACAACAACACCCTCAATGGGAAGTGCATGGTAAAAAATACTTCGTCAACAACCCAACCATTAATCAAGGCTAAAAGGTCAATATCTATGATTTAAATTGGTGTTAGTTACAGATCAATTAACTAGTCTAAATTCCATTAGTCAACCAGTTACCAACCGAACTTAACATGAATTACGACTCAATTTAGTGTGTGTGAGTTACCAATTAGGCGATATCTATAAATCCAATTAACATCAATTACATATCTAAATTAGCAAGTGTAAAATTTGCAATCTAGTCTTTACTCACCATACAAATTTTAATATTTATTACAACCTAAATGGACAATTCTATATTAATCTGAATCCCCATTCAACTAGCCATAGACTTGAATAACAACATTGACATTTTTAAAGTCGAATTCTACCATTAGCACTTATAAGAAATTAAATCTCAACATGTAGTCTAGCTATATTGATCGAAAAAACAATGCTAGCGGTCTACTATCATAGAGAAGGGAACTGCTAACTATTAACAATGTTGTAGCAATTTAACAAGGTGATTATCATAGCAGTTACATGACAATTAATGTAGCATTAACAAGATAGTTTACATGAGTGTTTTCATAATAAGTAATATAACAATAACAAGGCATTTAACATTATAGTTAACATACAATTAACATAACATTAACAAGGCAATTTGTATGACTGTTAACATAACCATTCATAGCGCAATAACCAGGCAATTTATATAACTGTTAACTATTTAACTCGTTGTGGCATTTAATCAATAGAAAGAATCTGCTGACCAATAACATTGCTATAGCAATTGTTCTGGAAATTAATAAGGCAAAAATATAGCATTTCATATTGCAATTAACATGGCCTTTAACAGAAAAACGAGGCTGCTAACCATTACCATTGCTGCAACAATTATTCTAGTAATTAATAAGCCAAGAAAATAGCATTTATTATTGCAGTTAACATGGTAATCAACATGGCCAGTAACATTGTTGTGGTAATTAAAGCTTGACAGAGATAACGTTGGGTATGTGTTCAATGTGAAGGAGGATAAAAGGGACAAACAAAACTGTAGAAGGACCAACTCGTGGTCAGTCAATAGAAACTCAAGCAATGATTAAGGCAAGTCGTGGTCAATTAAGACGACAACACAGTCAATTTCTAATTATCAAAAACGTGGTCACTCCAGTAAGTAAAGTTGTGATTTAAATGGATAAAATCGTGGGTGATTTCTACAGCAACACAATCAACTTCTGATTATAAAAAACGTGGTCATTCCGGAAAGTAAAGTTGTGATTTAAATGGATAAAATCATGGATGATTTCTACAACAACACAGTCAACTTCTGATTATCAAAACAATGGTCATTCCGGCAAGTAAAGATGTGATTTAAATGGATAAAATCGTGGGTGATTTCAGCATGCAACACATTCTGTTTTTAATTTCCAAATCGTGGTCTTTCATAGCAGGAAATTTGATGAATTGAAAAGAAAAAACGTGGGCATTAACAAGAATCAGATGGCAGCAAAATTTTAAAGCAAAACACAGTCTTCATCAAGGTAAAAATCGGCCCAAAGGTAAAACAAAATGCAGACAAGAATAATTCCTCTTTTCCATCGCCAAAATACAAAATAAAAATGAAGACCAGAAATCATTTGTTTTTCATTGCCAGAATACCCAATGTAAAATGCAGAGATGAATTCGTTTCATTTTTCATTGCCAGAATACCCAATGTAAAATGCAGAGATGAATTCATTTCGTTTCTCATTTCCAGAATACACAAAATAAAAATGTAGACCATAAATCATTTCATTTTTCATTGCCAGAATACCCAATGTAAAATGCACAGATGAATTCATTTTGTTTTTCATTGCTAGAATACCCAATGTAAAATGCAGAGATGAATTCATTTCATTTCTCATTGCCAAAATACACAAAATAAAAATGTAGACTAGAAATCATTTCATTTTTCATTGCTAGAATACCCAATGTAAAATGCATAGATGAATTCATTTCATTTTTCATTGCCAGAATACCCAAAATAAAAATGAAGACCTGAAATCATTTCGCGTTTCATTGCCAGAATACCCAATGTAAAATGCAGAGATGAATTCATTTCATTTTTCATTGCCAGAATACCCCAATACAATGCATACAACAATAAGAGAATGCAAGGATCTAATGGGAAGGGTCATGGAATGATTGTAGGGGTTCTATCAGTCAAGGCATAGAGAAAATAAACCAGGACACAAGATAATCCACATGCAGAGGTTGTTGCTAGATGGCAGAATTAACAATCAGCTAGGGACAAACATCATGGGTAGATAGCTAACAGGTTCGTCCTTCGCTCATCATCCTCACATAGAAAAGCAAGGCATTGAGATCCATAGGTCTTTTAACGCTAAGGTGACGACCGTAGATCAGGATCCTAGCTGACTGCTTAGGCAATGACTGGTGAGCTAGGGACAAAGGCTAAACAACCATGAAGGTCATAATAAACACAGGAAGGTGTTCAATATGTGCGGGGAAATGAATCCATGGGAGCCAATCTATCATTGAGCTAGGCTAAGAAAATTTCAGAAAACCATCTAGACAATCAGTTCACTCACCCAAGTAAAAATGCAGATTCAAGCATAAGTTCTAAAACAATTTACCATACAAAATGAAGAAAGTGTATCATTACCTGTTCGGAGTGGACGTCTCGCATGTTGATCGGCGAGACTACACCGGTACCTCCCAACCAATGATAGGGGTACTCTTCTTCCCCCTTAGCCCCACGAGCCGCAAAGGGGCCACAAACTCACTATCCAAAGATTTCGACTAGCTCCCATCTCGCCTCACAAGACCAAGCTACCACTCCTCACCAAGATGGGTATCCCAACTCCCACAAGTTAAGTCAATCAAGTAGATATTTCTATAATGTAACGTTACGTAAACAGAAGAGATCCAACCTCCATCTCCTCCCTTTATTATATAGAGTTTTGTGGTTCCTTACTTTCCAAAAATCTTGTTTAGTTAAGTTTTTAATATTTAATTCTTAAAAATTCCTCCTCGTACAAGCGTCACCCATCCCCTTCATTCCTCCATAAATTAATTTCTTTAATTAATTAATTATCTTTATTTCCCTTACCCACCTAGATTTACTCCTAGAATCACTCCTAAGTGTCCCAAAATTCTCTTACAGGTTTTAATGACTTTCCCCACCATTAAATTTCTAGTTCAGTTTAAATTAGAAAGCTCTTAAATGGTAGATACTTTACTAAGTTTGACTTTCCACTTTTCCCCTTTTTATGTTTACCTCTTTTCCTAGCTTCCTAATATTTTAGATTTTCCCTCTTTCCCCTTTTTAGTTAGAACTCAAAAAGTCAGGTGTGGAAATTAACCCTTTTTCTCTTTTCTCATTTAATTACTATATTTTAAATTATCAAAAAGATAAAACAATTAATTCCTTTTTTTTTCTTTTAATTTTATTCCAACAGAATGATTTTTTTTTCTTGAATAAATTAAATTTCTTACTCCCTCTGTGTTACAAGATTTAACGAAGATCATACTCTTTATTTATTTTGTTTTTAAATTTATATATATATATATATATATATCAAAATTCTTTTAATAAAAAGGATAAAACTTTACCACTAGCATGATTTAGACCTAGACCTTAATTTTCGTGATGGGCGACATTTTATTAGGGAAAAAGTTTTTAAAAATTCTTATCACATTGTTCATCCTAAGGTCGTTTAGGTTTATTCATTTATCAAAACAACGCGACATGCCCTTAAGGATGCACTAGGTGCTCCAAGGGTGCCACTCGCCTCATCTGTTCCCTTGTGCGACGTGCCCTTCAGGACGCACTACGTCCTCCAAGCTTGCCACTTGCATCTTTCCATTTTTCTTGCGCGATGTGCCCTTCAGGATGCACCACGTGCTCCAAGGGTGTCACTCGCCTCTTGACTGACTTGGTAGATATAAAAAACCCCTGGATTCAATACTCTGCTAGGTGAACTTGTGGGAGACTAAGGGCCTCTAAGGAATAAGGCCCCCGCCTTATTGTGTGCCCCTTAGAATCATCGTGAGCGACTGTCGCAGTATGCCCTCATGGCATCATGGGTCCTCTCGAACTAGGTAAACGTTAACCTACAGTTCGAGCCACGGTGGGAGTGTTAGTAGGCTGTGGCTGGGTTGTTGTCCACACCTCTCCCTCAACATCTCTGGTAGTCATGCATGACCCCTTTACTCCACATGTGAGTCTAGTCGTCAAGCTATCATCAGCCTGCATCATCGAAAAATCATGTCAAAACAGATCCATATCATATTTTCTAATCAGATGCACTAATATCACAGTAAAACAATCAAAACCCAATGGTACACTCCTTGACTTGATCTGGATTCCAAGGGGTTCCATCGATGCCTCTACATCCTCAAGGTCCAAAATCCTGCACACTCAGTAAAACCGAGTCAATAGCACCTGTCTATGTCGAGGAAGTAAAACAACATGTCATCATCCCATAACGCCTCATAATCAAAATCAAAAGTTTTAATAGCATAATAATCCTGATCACTTGCGAGCAAGTGTCCTCAAAGAATAATTTTTCTCAGTGCGCCAGAGCGGGATGTTACATACACCCCCTCTTGGTCCAAACTTCATCCTGAAGTTTCATAGTATATATGTCGAAATAAAGTGTATCACAGTATCACATGTCTATCTATCAAACAAAAATGGAAACTGTTGGTGCATATCATATGCATCCTCCCAGGTTGTTGAGTGCGGACTATAATTGTCCCACTGAACCTTGAACTGCTCTATCTTTCGATGTTGTAGCTATCAAACACAATGATCCAATATGCGGATCGACTCAGCTATGAGTGCCTCCTCATCCGATACCTGCAAGGAGCTCATGTCAATAACATGCATAGGATCACTAATATAATGTCTCAAAACAGATGCATGAAAAACGTCGTGCATACATCTCAAAGAATTAAGCAAGGCTAATCGATAGGCCATGGGCCCCTTTCTCTCCACAATCTTGAAAGGTGCCATGAACCTAGGAGAGAGTTTATCTCCCTTCCCAAACTTGATCGAACTTTTATGTTGTTTAACCCGTAAGAAAACTCGATCGCCAACCTCGTAACTATGGTCGACACGGTGCGCATTTGCATAACTCTTTTGTCGATCCTACACTTCTTTAATCCTTTGTCTTATTGTTTGCATTTTCTCTTCCATTTCTTAGATCACTTCTGGTCCTACCAGGACCCTATCCTCAAGCCAATCCCAACTCAAAGGCGTCTGACATGGTTGCCCGTAAACAAACTCAAAAGGTACCATCTTAATGGTGCTCTGGTAACTGTTCTTGTAAGTGAACTCCACTAGTGGCAAGAATTCTTCCTAATGCTTTTGTTGGTCCATCACGTACATGTACAACATGTCCTCCAAGGTCTAGTTCATTCGTTCAGTCTACCCGTCAGTCTTCAGGTGATATGCAGTACTAAAGTTAAGTTGGGTTCCCAAGGCCTCTTGGAAACTCGTCTAGTAAACACCGATCTTCGATTGGATATAATCGTCTTAGGCACACCATGCAGCCTCAAAATCTCACTGATGAAAACTCTAGCTATGTCAAGTTCCTAATATGTCATATGCATAGGAATAAAGTGAGCACTCTTCATCATAGTGTCTACTACTACAAAAATTGAGTCATGTCTCCTTGTCATTAGTGGAAATCCAACAATAAAATAAATCAAAATAACCTCCCATTTCGATTCTGGAATAGCGTGTGGTTGTAGTAATCCTGCTAGGTGTCTATGTTTAGCCTTTACCTACTGACATTCTTGACATCTGGTCACATAGTTGACTATGTCTTCCTTCATTCCCTTCAAGAATAATAAGGGTTTAAGGTCATCCCTCATCTTCATGACTCCCGGGTGAGCCATGTAAACTGCTCTATGAGCCTTGCTTAGGATCAACATCCTCAACTCGTCGTTCAACAGTACGTAGATCCGATTTTTAAACCTCAATAAACCATCGTTATCAAATGAAAATCCTTCAAATTGTGGTACCATCATTGTGTTTTGTCTAATAAAACCCTCGACCTCTTTATACCAGTCATCATCATGTTGTAAGAATATAATATTTTCATGTAGATTCGTCTGAAGAAGCAACACTGAAAAGATGTGCAATCTCCGACTCAATGCGTCTGCCACTCGGTTCACTGTTCCTTTTATGTAAGTAATCTTGAAGTCATACTATGTAAGCAATTTCGACCAATTTCTTTGTCACGTGTTCGGGTATCTTTCCATAAATATGTGTTGTAGTCCACATTCTTCAGTCTTTCGTTCAAGTTTTCATCCAACAATGTAGTGTCTCCAAACCTTCAAGGAATATACAATGGCTAACAACTCCAAATTGTGCATCGCATAGTTCTCCTCATGCCTTCTCAGTTTCCTCGAAATGTAAGCGATTACTCATCCATATTCCATCAAGACTTCGCCTAAGCCTTCCTTGGATGCGTTAGTTCATACCAATAAGTCCACATCCATGTCTAGGACCTTTAATATCGATGTTGTTGTCAACAACTCCTTGAGCCTCCAAAATGATTTCGTGCATTTCTCGGTCCAAACAAACTTCTGTTTTTTCTTTTGCAATTCCGTGATCATATTTGCTATATTTGAAAACCCCTCGACGAATCGTCGATAGTATCCTGCTAAACCCATGAAGCTACGCACTTTCGAGACATTCATAGGCACAGGCAATTCCATAATGGCCTCAACCTTTGCTGGATCCACAGCGATACCTTCACCAGAGATGACGTGCCCTAAGTAGTGGATCTTCGATTGATAAAATGAGCATTTGGATAACTTCCCATACAATTTGTGCTCTCACAGACACTGTAGTACCAAGCGCAAGTGCTCATCATGCTCCTCTGTCGCCTGAGAGTAAATCAAAATATCATCAACGAATACTTGGACGAACTTGTCCAAGTACTCACGGAACACCCCATTCATCAAACTCATAAATACTCCTGGGTTGTTTGTGACTCCAAACGGTAAAACAATAAACTTGTAATGTCCAAACGTCGTCTAAAAGGAGGTCTTAGGGATGTCATATTCCTTAATTCATTATTGGTGATACCCTAATCGCAAATCGATCTTTGAGAACATCGTCGTGCCCTTCATTTGATCGAACAAATCATCAATCCTCGGCAACAGATATTGATTCTTGATCGTGGCCTTGTTCAATTAATGGTAGTCAATGCAAAGCCTCCACCACCCATCATTCTCTCATATGAAAATTACAGGTGCACCCCACGGTGACACACTAGGACGTATTAGTCTTAGGTCCAACAAATCCTTCAGTTTCATTCTCAACTCTTATAATTTCGGGTTTGACATCCAATAAGGCGTTCTAGCTATCGGTTCTGTTCTCAGTTTTAGGTCTATAGTAAACTCCAATTCCCTCTTCGGTGGCATTCCAGGTAACTCCTCTAGAAATACGTCCACAAAATCTCTCACCACCAGAAGGTGTTCTAAACCTTCTACTAATCCCTTCTCGTTTAATGCAAGGATCGTATAAAGCTTGCACCCCTTGCGCATGCTCTTTTGTAGCCGTAAGGAAGAGATGAACCTCAGGGAAACTCCCTGGTTCCATCCTACAATCACACGTCTCTGTCCCTCATCATCAACTAATATCAACCATTTCATCTTACAGTTGAGTATCACCTCATGCGATTCTGACTAGTCCATACCAATTACAAGATCATAAGATCCTAAGATCGTGACGTACAGGTTGGCCTTTGTGAAAAACTCTCCTAGGTTAAGGATACATCCCATAACCTTTCCTCCAACCTTTTGTTTGGCTCTCGAGCCAATCTCTACGAAGCTAAACTCATCCTGTTTGACTTCCTTTACCTTAATCCTTTTTAGTGCTGCACTGGAAATGAAACTCTTGGTAGCAACAGGATCTATCAAAATACTAAGGGTCTTGTCAACGACGATGCCTATCGTCTCTATCATATTCGACTGATGCTCTTCCTAGTGGTTATTCACTGCTGCATGAATCCAATGGGCCTTGCCCATATCTCCCACGGTAGTGGGTCTGGCTGAGCCGGATGCTCTAGTCCTCTCCATCGGGCAGTCGCCCTAGTAGTGTGGCTCCCCACACTTCCAAAACCCCTTCTTCGGCCCAGTAGTCCTGGTACCCAAAGTAGAAGGTGACGGCCCTTCGGCCTGGAATCTTGGTCTGTTCTGTTGAACAGGCCTAAACTACTGCTGTTGTGGTCGACGCTGCTGCTGATGTTGTGGTCCCCGATAAGGTGTCCCTTGTTGAGGTGTCGGTCACCGAGGTGTAGTGAAAGTGGATCCCCTCTGGAAGCCACGATATCATGGCCTATGTCTGGCTGGTGTCTGATGCTGCTGTGCTCCAGAAGACACCTACCCTGCTGGTCTCACTGGAGTCCTAGTATGATCCCCACTGATAAGCTTCTCCTCTGCTATGAGGGCCTTCTCGACGACACCATCCAAGGTTTGAGGCATCAAAATCCTGACCTTTGCATGTATGTTGTTGTTAAGGCCGAACACAAACCTGTTGACCTTAAGTTTCTGAGTGTTAAGCTGCAGAGCATACCAGAGCAGCGCCATAAAATGGGCCTCATACTCGGGCACCATACGACCGCCCTGTCGTAAGGCATTGAACTCATTGAGCTGACGCTCAATGAATTCCTCTAAAAGGTACCTCTCTCGGAACTGTTCCTCGAATAGTTCCCATGAAACATCTTCGACGGCCATGTTCAGCTGCGGTAGGAGCGTCTTCCACCATAGAAGAGCACTTCCTTTCAATTGGAATACCGCCATGTAGACCTTCATGTTGGAGGTATAATCGCAAAGTGAAAATCACATCGCCATATTCTCCAACCATGCCTCAGTAGCTGCGCTATCTGGGGCACCAAAGAACTCACGAAATTTGACCTTCTCGAGTTCACAGTGAATGCTACCAGTACCGACCAGAGCGTGTGGCGGAACCTCAGGGGGTGCCGGCGCCCTGGCCTCATCTCTGTCCAAATGGTTGATCAATGCCTCGGACATGCGCTGAAAAGATCTCATCATTCTAACCACATCATCAACTGCTATCTTCTCCTTCCCGACAACCTGTTCATCTCCCTGGGGGTTAAACACCTCAAGTGTGGATGCTACTGGAGGCATCACACCTCCTCTCCTAGCATCTCATCGTCTGCCTCCACTACATCCTCTAACCATGATTACCTGGACGAGTACAAGTCAAATCAATTAGCAACATTATAATCAAATCATATCAACAAAATCCGTAGCGATCCCAAGTCGCAGGTTGAACCTGCTCTAATACCATATGTAATGAACCTCCCATTCGTTATGAAAACAAGCCTCACATAACAGGTACAATTTTTTTTTTTGTGTGTGTATGTAGGAAGCTAATAATGACATTATACTCAACATCGCAACATGACGACGAACACAACGCATGCAACTCACGCCACAACAAACATAATGACCTAACATAAAATCACATCAAGCACCTGAAAGAAATGTATGACATTCAACTGACGAAGAATAAGAATGACTATCCGCCCGCCCTACCCTGCAATGGTTAGGACCTCCAGGACAGATAAGAAATGCTCAAGCCCAAGTTCCCATCGATTTTAACCATTTAAGGTCTCAAGGCTAGCGACTATTCTGAGGAACAAGGAGGTGTCGACATTTCACCCGACACAAGTAGACCAAGCCTACTAAGCTAAGGACAATCATCATAACAACCCCATGCACCTAAAATTAATTACACAAGTAACTAGAACCCTTACAGTGAGCAACCAAGAACATTAAATGTTTACAAACCAAGTACAAACATTAATTAAAATTAAGAACAACACCCTCAATGGGAAGCGCAAGCTAAAAACAACTTCGTCAACAACCCAACCATTAATCAAGGCTAAAAGTTCAATATCTATGATTTAAATTGGTGTTAATTGCAGATCAATTAACTAGTCTAAATTCCATTAGTCAACAAGTTACCAACCAAACTTAACATGAATTATGACTCAATCTAGCGTGTCTGAGTTACCAATTAGGTGATATCTATAAATCCAACTAACATCAATTACATATCTAAATTAGCAAGTCTAAAATTTGCAATCTAGTCTCTACTCACCATACAAATTTTAATATTTATTACAACCTAAATGGACAATTCTATATTAATTTGAATCACCATCCAACTAGCCATAAACTTGAATAAAAACATTAACATTCTTAAACTGGAATGCTACCATTAGCACTTATAAAAAATTAAATCTCAACATGTAGTCTAGCTATATTGATCGAACTAACAATGCTAGCGGTCTAGTATCATAGAGAAGGGAACTGCTAACTATTAACAGTGTTGTAGCAATTTAACAAGGTGATTATCATAGCAATTACATGACAATTAATATAGCATTAAGAAGATAGTTTACATGACTGTTTTCATAATAAGTAATATAGCAATAACAAGGCATTTAACATTCTAGTTAACATACAATTAACATAACATTAACAAGGCAATTTGTATGACTGTTAACATAACCATTCATAGCGCAATAACCAGGCGATTTATATAACTATTAACTATTTAACTCGTTGTGGCATTTAATCAATAGAAGGAATCTGTTGATCAATAACATTGCTGTAGCAATTGTTCTGGCAATTAATAAGGAAAAAATATAGCATTTCATATTGCAATTAACATGGCCTTTAACAGAAAAAGGAGGTTGCTAACCATTAACATTGTTGCAACAATTATTCTAGTAATTAATAAGGAAACATAATAGAATTTATTATTGCAGTTAACATGATAATCAACATGGCCAGTAACATTGTTGTGGTAATTAAAGATTGGTAGAGAGAACACTGGGTATGCTTTCAATGTGAAGGAGGATAAAAGGGACAAACAAAACTACAAAAGGACCAACTCGTGGTCAGTCAACAACAACTCAGGCAATCATTAAGGCAAGTCATGGTCAATTAAGAAAACAACACAGTCAATTTCTAATTATCAAAAATGTGGTCACTCCAGCAAGTAAAGTTGTGATTTAAATGGATAAAATCGTGGGTGATTTCTATAGCAACACAGTCAACTTTTGATTATCAAAAACATGGTCATTCCAGCAAGTAAAGTTGTGATTTAAATGGATAAAATCGTGGATGATTTCTACAGCAAAACAGTCAACTTCTGATTATCAAAAACATGGTCATTCTGGCAAGTAAAGTTGTGATTTAAAAGGATAAAATCGTGGGTGATTTCAGCATGCAACACGGTCCATTTTTAATTTCCAAATCGTGGTCTTTCACAGCAGGAAATTTGATGAATTGAAAAGAAAAAACATGGGCATTAACATGAATCAAATGGCAGAAAATTTTTAAAGCAAAACACAGTCTTCATCAAGGGAAAAATGAGCCCAAAGGTAAAACGAAATGCAGACAAGAATAATTCTTCTTTTCCATTGCCAGAATACAAAATAAAAATGCAGACCAAAAATCATTTCGTTTTTCATTGCCATAATACCCAATGTAAAATGCAGAGATGAATTCATTTTGTTTTTCATTGCAATAATACCCAATGTAAAATGCAAAGATGAATTCATTTTGTTTCTCACTTCCAGAATACCCAAAATAAAAATGCAGACCAGAAATCATTTCATTTTTCGTTGCCAGAATACCCAATGTAAAATGCAGAGATGAATTCATTTCGTTTTTCATTGCCACAATACCCAATGTAAAATGCAGAGATGAATTCATTTCATTTTTCATTGCTAGAATACCCAAAATACAAATGCAGACCATAAATCATTTCGTTTTTCATTGCTAGAATACCCAATGTAAAATGCAGAGATGAATTCATTTCATTTTTCATTGCTAGAATACCGCAATACAATGTAGACAACAGTAACAAAAGGCAAGGATCCAATGGGAAGGGTAATGGAATGATTGCAGGGGTTCTAACAGTCAAGGCATAGAGAAAACCAACCAGGGCACAAGATAATCCACACGCAGAGGCCGTTACTAGATGGCGGAATCAACAATTAGCCAGGGACAAACATGAAGGGTAGACGACTAATAGGTTTTTCCTTCAATCATGATCCTCGCACAGAAAAGCAAGGTGTTGAGATCCATAGGTCTTTTAATGCTAAAGTGATAACTGTAAATCAGGCTCCTGGTCGACTACTCAGGCGAGGACTGGTGAGCTAGGGATGAAGGTTAAACAACCACGAAGGTCATAATCAACACATCAAGGTGGTCAAGATGTGTGGGAAAATGATGCCATGGGAGCTGATTTATCATCGATCTAGGCTAAGAAAATTTCATAAAACCATCTAGACAATCAGTTCACTCACCGAAGTAAAATTGCAGATTCAAGCATAAGTTCTAAAACAATTTTCCATACAAAATGAAGAAAGCATACCATTGTCTGTTCGGAGTGGATGTCCTGCGTGATGACTGACGAGACTACACTGGTACCTCCCAACGAATTCTAGGGGTACTCTTCTTCCCCCTTAGCCCCTTAAGCCACAAAGGGGCCACACACTCACTATCCAGAGATTTCGACTAGCTCCCAGCTTGCCTCGCAAGGCCGAGCTACCACTCGTCACCGAGCTGGGTATCCCAACTCCCACAAGTTAAGTCAGTCAAGTAGATATTTTTGCATTGTAATGTTACACAAACATAAGAGATCCAACCTCCATATCCTCCCTTCATTATATAGAGTTTCGTGGTTCCTTACTTTCCAAAAATCTTGATTAGTTAAGATTTTAAAATTTAATTCCTAAAAATTCCTCCCCATACAAGCGTCACCCATCCCTTTCATTCCTCCATAAATTAATTTATTTAATTAATTAATTATCTTTATTTCCCTCACCCACCTAGAGTTACTCCTAGAATCACTCCTAGGTGTCTCCAAATTCTCTTACACATTTTAATAACTTTCCCCACCATTAAATTTTTAGTTCGGTTTAAATTAGAAAGCTCTTAAATGGTAGATACTTTACTAAGTTTGACTTTCCTCTTTTTTCCTTTTTATGTTTACCTCTTTTCTTGGTTTCCTAATATTTTAGATTTTCCCTCTTTCCCCTTTTTAATTAAAACTCAAAAAGGCAGGTGTGGAAATTAACCCTTTTTCCCTTTTCTCATTTAAGTAGTATATTTTAAATTATCAAAAAGATAAAACAATTAATTCCCTTTTTTTCTTTTCTTTTTTATTCCAACAGATTTTTTATTTTTTTTCTTGAATAAATTAAATTTCTTACTCCCTCCGTGTTACAAGATTTAACAAAGATCATACTCTTTATTTATTTTGTTTATATATATATCAAAATTCTTTTAATAAAAAGGATAAAATTTTACCACTAGCATGATTTAGACCTAGACCTTCATTTTCCTGATGGGCGACATTTTATTAGGGAAATTTTAAAAAAAAATTCTTATCACATTGTTCATCCTAAGGCAAGGTTCCCTTTAGGACGCACTAGGTGCTCCAAGGGTGCCACTCGCCTCATCTATTCCCTTGCGCGACATGCCGTTTAGGACGCACTACGTGCTCCAAGGGTGTCACTTGTCTCTTTCCATTTTTCTTGTGCGACGTTCCCTTGAAGATGCACCACGTGCTCCAAGGGTGTCACTCACCTATTGACTGACTTGGTAGACATAAAAAACCCTGGAGTCAATACTCTGCCAGGTGAACTTGTTGGAGACTAAGGGCCTCTAAGGAATAAGGCCCCCGCCTTATTGCGCGCCCCTTAGAATCATCGTGAGTGACTGTCCTAGTTTGTCATCATGGCATCGTTGATCCTCTTGAACTAGGTAAATGTTAACCTACAGTTTGAGCCACTGCGGGAGTGTTAGTATGCTGTGGCAGGGATGTTGTCAACACCTCTCCCTCAACATCTCTGGTAGTCGTGTGTGACCCCTTTACTCCAAATGTGAGTCTGGTTGGCAAGCTATTGTCAGCCTGCATCATTGAAAAATCATGTTAGAACATATCCATATCATATGATCATCTAATCAGATGCACTAATATCACAGTAAAATAATCAAACCCCAATGGTACACTCCCTGACTCGATTCAGAGTCCAAGGGGTTCCATCGATGCCTCTGCATCCTCGAGGTCCAAAATCCTACACACTCAATAAAACCAAGTCAATAACACTTGTTTATGTCGAGGAGGTAAAGAAACACATCATCATCCCATAACGCCTCATAATCAAAATCAAAAGTTTTAATAGCATAATAATCTAGATCACTTGCGAGCAAGTGTCCTCAAAGAATAAGTTCGCTCAGTGCGCTAGAGTGGGATGTTACAATGTTGGAATCCAAGATGTAAATAGATCAATCCCATATGACGCCAGTACAATACATGGGACAAGAAATATACATTAAGTTAAAACAAAATGTTTTCAAAATGGGTTTGCATTTGATAGACGAAATGACTCTTGTTTTTGTTCAGTTTGCATAGAGGACACAAAATCCATAGATATTTGTGAGAACGAAAATGTAGGATATGTTAAAGCTTGGAGACATACTGAACTTAATGTAAAAGGGAAAATGTCGCTTGCAAGCTCAGAGTAGATGGAATCAAATGAAACTATAGTGTCAGTTTATGGCAATAGAGTTCATGAAGTTGTTAGAGAAGGTAAAATTTTGATGTTTAAATTTTTTCAAATAACTTGTAGATACATACTTGTGTGATAATCTAACACGAATTATTTGTTGTCCAATATATCCAATTATTTGCAGGAGATTTTTTTTCCATGGTTTCTCCTATAGACAACACTGAAAACGTAAAATATTATTTGATGCGATGCACAGAACAAAAGATGAGGCTATTAGAAGATTTTGATGATAACGGTTTTATATATATGAAAGAGGATCCATTGTATTGAAAGGATATTTTTTTCAAGAAACTCATCAAACCGATACTCATGTTCACTTTCAAGACTACCAGTCAGATGTCATGAGTTGTCAATATAGTCATTTGGTATGTGCAGCGCGCATAAAGTTAATAGAAGTTCAATAAAAAATAAATTAAAAAAAAATAGAAAATGAAAAATGTCCAAAGTCAATCATGAACGAATAATTGAATATGGAATACAATTACGTTGTTTTTAAACAAACTTGGCACATGTGTACATTCCATAATTTTTAATTTTTCATTGAAAGTACATTCCATATTTTGATAACTCAAGTTTTGACTATCCTCAAACATATTTTCAATTATGATACTTATAATACTATGTATAAAAAACTCACTTGGGAACTGCACCCTAATTAGTACCTAAAAGTATATTATTAATACTTACAACATAATTAGTATAGGATTTAGGGAACTACTAATTTGTATGGAAGTGAAAGAACCATTTGGTAGCCTATACCCCGATCGATACCCAAAAGTATGTCATTGAGGAATTTCACCCTAATTAGTATAGAAGTAAAATACATGCTTGGGGCACACCTTAATTTACATATATAGGAGTGAGACAACAACTTAAAGAATTTGCATCTTAGTTAGTGTTAAAATTATGTTCTTGGGATTTAAACAATAATTAATATAATAACAAGGGAACCACTTGTGGTGCACCCTATTTGAATAAGAGTAAGAGAGGTACTTACAAATTATGACACCCCCATTAATACCCAAAATTAGGTTCTTGGGTAATTCCACTCTAATTAGGATATGAATGAGGGAATCACTTGGAAATTTATGCCCAAGTATGTTATAACCTAAATTTGTATAAGAGTGAAAGAAGCAAGAATCGCTTGGGGTGCACCTTAACTTTAATATAGGATAGAGGCGAACTTAATCTTTTAGGGGACATGCATTTTATATAATACAAGTTCTTTTTTCAAGTCAATAAATGAGGTATTCTTAGGTACAAGGAATGAAACTAATCCTAACTTAAAGGCATGCTCACTACTAGGCATATTTACGAGACATCTTTAAGTACCTGATCTGACTAATAGAACCATCATCATATATCCTTCTAAGCATGCCCCCTTCTAACATTTGGATGAGACTAATCTTTTTTAAAGAAAGCATAATATTAGGGCAGCTAAATATGATATCAAATTCTGATTCCATCTTGTGATTGGAAATGGCTCACATGTTAAAACAAGTAAAATATATTTTAATGAAGTTCATTTGATGGGGTTTACTTGCTTTATAATGTTTGAACTCATTCCCATATATGTATTATGGATCCATCCCCGTCGATGGGGTTTACTTGCTTTAGAATGTTTGAACCCATTCAAATATATTGTAAAAGGTTGATCTAGAAACTCTCTATTTAAAGAGAAGTTCCTTTACATCTTACGCATAGTTGGATTTGTGAGATTCTAGCAAATTCTAGTGATGGATCACCAAGATACCCACTTCTAACTTCTAAATGGAAGTAACCATTTCTCAATTATGTGCATTAACATGTTGTATCTTTATGATACCCAATTACATTGATAGAACCATTAATGTAACCTCTTCTAATATATACGAATGATTCAATATCAAATTTAATCTCTACATCTAATTAAAAAATAATAATTAAGGTGTATGGAGATATATAACCTTCTTCTTTAGTTTTCACCATGACGTCCAAAGTGAAAACATGAATTTTATATTTACAATATTACTTTTAAAAAAAAACATGAATTTTATATTTACCATATTAATTTATATAGAAATTTAATTTCATGTATAGTAAAATAAAAGTTTATACACAAATTTAATGTCATGTAGTAAAACCAATTATTAATGTTGGAGAGGTTTAACACTCAAACTATTTGGTGAATTCTATTCCAAGTATATTGACTTGAAGCAATTATTAATGTTGAAGAAGTATAACACGGAAACTATTTGGTGAATTCTAATCCAAGTATTTTAACTTGAAGTAGTAAGATAATGGTATAATGATATAAAGAATGAAAAATTGTTAAACACTATTTTGATTGACCCTTAATTTTTTCAATTAGTATGTTTTTCTATTTTATTTTAGTAATATTGCATTAGGTTCAAGTGTATATGAACCTTTAGTTGAATATATCTTATAGCTTTAACATTTTTTTAATGACTACATGATAAAATTAAAGAAGAGTTTAAATCATCTCTTCCATTTTAAGGATTTATTTTTTTGCCAAGTATATTGACTTGAAGCAATTATTAATGTTGAAGTATAACACTCAAACTATTTGGTGAAATCTATTCCAAGTATATTGACTTGAAGTAGTAAGATAGTGGTATAGTGATATAAAGAATGAAAAATTGTTAAACACTATTTCGATTGACCCTTACTTTTTTCAATCTAGTATGTTTTTCTATTTTATTTTAGTAATATTGCATTAGGTTCAAGGGTTTATGAACCTTTAGGTGAATATCTCTTATAGATTTAACATTTTTTTAATGACTACATGATAAAATTAAAGAAGAGTTTATCATCTCTTCCATTTTAAGGATCTATTTTTTTGTAACATCATTTTGAGCATTTTATTTTATCACTAACATTGTCACTTTTGTCAATTGGTCACATCATTTTGAATATTTTATTACTAGTTAACTTTGCCACTTTTTGACAATAGAATCATTTTTTGATTGTACATAGTGAACATAAAATAAAACATTTAAATTAATACATATAGCAAAAAAATATTTGAGAGATTGATGCTTAATTTAAAATGCATTGTAAAAGAGATAATACACAAAACATTATTTCATTACTAGTTAAATTTTTCATTCCAACTTTTGACATTGTATAACCATATTTTTTACGATACATAGTGAACATAAAACAAACATTTAAATTAATACATAGAAAAAAAATATTTAAGACTTTTATCCTTATTTTAAAATGCATTGTAAAAAGAAGAAGATACAAAACATTATTTGACAATAAAATCATGTATGACAAGTTAACTTTGCCACTTTTTGACCATAAATTATGAGAAATCATATTATGAAAAATCAAATATATATGAGACAAAAATTGTTATTCTGAATTCCAAAATTATGAAATATATATATATATATATATATATATATATATATATATATATATATATATATATATTATAATCAAAGTCTGAATAGTAACATTGTAAAATACATAAGTTTCACATCCATTTTAGGATGATAACAAAAACAAGGACATTTAACTCCAAAATTATGGACTCTAAGCCATCGCTTTAAGATAGATCACTTCATACATGAAATTCAAACCTGCAAAAACCAGAATTCAAAAATTGAAAATTTATAATTCAAACATGCGAAATAATACATAATTCAAATATTGTAATTAAAATAAAATTGACATACATACTAAAAGAGTTAACTGTCATCCTCCAACATACTCTTTCCCACAAAATATATTGTAAACATATTTTCCACCAAATATAATTTAGACATATGTAAAAATAAAAAACATAATAAAAAAACAAATAACACATTTTAGCATATATACTGTAACTAAACATTAAATAAACAATAAGTAATAATATCATAATCAACCATAGTTAAATAGATTTAAGTTCTAGTTACTCTCCAATTAAGAGTATATGATTTAAACAATTTGTAAATCTTATCTAAAAACTTAAAAAAAATTAAAAAGAAAAATTATGTTCTTGGTTAAAAAAAATTGAATTAGAGTTATATAATAATCTGAAAAAAAATATAGAACTGTGTATAAAGAAAGTTCACAAATCTCCATATTAAGTCATTCTTCCAATGAAATACTTATCTCCTTGGGGATAAGGTCTCAAATCCTTGAGGTGAAATTTTCCTTGTGAATAAGTTCCCAAATCCTTGAGGTGAAATTTTCCTTGTAGATAAGGTCCAAAATTCTTCAGGTGAAATTCTCATCCCAAGTGATGTTATTGTGTTCTTGGTAAAACAGATTGTGAGTTAGAGTTAGATAATAATCTGAAAATAAATATAGAACTGTGTATGAATATAATTCACAAATATCCATGTATTTTAAGTCATTCTTCCAAATAAATACTTATCTCCTTGTGGATAAAGTTCAAAATCCTTCAGGAAATTCTCCTTGTAGATAAAGTTCCAAATCCTTGGATGTAATTCTCATCCCAGATGTTGTTATTTGATCATATTTACATAGTAATAAAATAATATTCTCTTCAACAGTTAAATACTTCTCTTCTTCTTCTGCAGTGGTCATATAATCAAATTCCACGATGCCCTTTCAAACTAAAGGACTCATAAATCTCCATATTAAGCAATTCTTCTAAAAAACTACTTATTATCTAAAAAGGTTCAAAAATCTCCATTTTGAAAACCATTCTTCTAAAATATACCTATCTTCTCTTTCTTCAGTGGAATAGATGTTCTCATATAACTCTATGCCATTCTTGGACAAGAAAGCAAGGAATGTAATTGAGAAAAATTTAGAAACTTTCTCTTTTCTGATGTGGGATAGAATCTGTTCTCAAATATTCAAACATATCCAAATTCAAAATTAATTCTTCATCATGATCTAACCTTAAACAATTTTGAATGTACACCATTTAAGACAACGACAAACTTATCTAGGGGTTCTATATGATTCAAAATAATTGAGGAAAGACTAAACTATAAATTTGACAAAACAAAAATTTGATAAAAGTCAAGAACATACTTTTATGAATCATCCTGAATGGACACATCCTATCCTAATCTGGGTGCTTCCTCAATCCCAATATCCCTCTCGAGCACAGTCTCATGTACTATCTTCTCCACATTAGCCTATATAACACATTTCAAATTTGAAAATTAAAAAAATTATATTCAAATGATTATATTTAACACATTAAATTTAAATGATTTTAAGACATTAAATGATACATGTGAACTCTCACCCTCTTCAAACTCTCCCAATGAGAATTGAAACAAGTCATCCCATGTACCAAGAGATGAAATAGAGAGCTATGAACAACACAACTAAGAACTAAATCTATGATTCAATGTGTTCACAATTATACAAAATTATAAATGTTGTTGATCTCTTATTCAAAAGAGTGGTGTAATGAACCTCCTTGTTACGCTGACGAACCTCTTATAACTAGTGCAATTTTTTTTAATTTTTTTTGTGTGTGCATGTGTACAAGGTTAACAAGAGATTATGCTTTGTGCTGCCACATGATGACAAATCATGACTAATGCAACTGCGATATCAACATAAAGATCTAAGATGTTCATCAACATCTGTCAGTACAAATCAACAATCAACCGACAAATAAAAAGACTGACTACCCACCCATCCTAGTCTGCAATAGTTAGGACCTCCAAGACACATAAGCAACGCTCAAGCCCAGGTTCCCATCGATTTAAACCATTTAAGGTCTCAGGGCTGGAGACTGTTCTGAGGAACGTGGAGGTGTCTACATCCCACCCGACACAAGCAGACCCAAACTAAACATGCTAAGTCAACAAGGAGTGTAAATGAGAAAGAAGTCATCTCGTAAGGATTCATAAAGAGCGGTATACATTATAATCTCATGCAGCTTAACTATATAACTTTTTTTTAAGGAAATCTCCTAGGGGTATGTGAAGAGAAGCTATAGTTATAAGTTCATTATGAGAACCCCAAAAAATCCATATTCTTAAGCAAAACATGAACTTTAACAACACTTACAATAAGCATCCTTTATATGAAACTAACAAAATCATTCACAATAGCCATGATGAGGAGTCACATGTTGACTTAGATATAAGAGGTATGAACATTAATGCCAGATATAATGGGTTATTAATTTTACTTGTATTAATCTATTACTATGGTCACCATTCTCTTTTGGAACTTCAGTAATACTCTTAAGAGATAGTTGTTTAGTAGCGTTCAATTCTTATAGTCCTCAATATTCAATTCACATAATCGCTTCTATAATATTTACCTTTAAGTAAGTATTCTAATAAGGAAGAATCATCAACAAAAATACCTAAATTTGTTTTTTTCTAACCTAAATCCTAAGAATTATAAATCTCCACTCTTTAAAAACCTTCATCAAGGCTGCTAACAAGGATTTACAATCTGAAGGTAAGTCAGTTCCAATGGTCACCAATTACAATTTTATACTAGTATAAATTCAACAAATTTGAATTGCAACTAAGTCACTCATGTTAATTTAATAGAGCATGAAGAACTATCTAAATAAGGATTAACAAATATAAACATAAAGCCAATTCCAGTATAACCATAAATGCAACACTATTAGCAACATTGGTTTACAATGCGCTAACTTACCATATTAGCAACAACAAGGCAACCGTGTTGACTACTACATTGACTGTCTGAATGATCCCATCAGTAAAGATAGAAATTAATAAGTTTCAAGGATGGAGGCGTAACATGAGGTGTAGCTATCTAAGAACATATATGGTTGCCTATGTTATGGTGACCGTAAGGAGATCTTTGTACTCCATACTAAATACACAAAGTTAGCAACCCAAGCATGTCCTATAATGCATGCTAATGGCTTGGTCGATTAAATCGATGGTGTTCACAATGCTGGATTCCAACCATAACATTTTGTGAGATTACCGTCCTCTATGCTGGGTTTTAATCGTTGTCACAAATTTTGTTGGTTTCGACCTTCAGTTCACAGAGATTCACTCTTTAACTTTATATTCTTGTTTGTTGAGTTAACATCCAAAGGAGTTGAGGCAACTAAGTAGGTTCATTGTCCCATGCCAGAGTTAATAGCATTGTTTAGAGAAGGAAAAATCATTGTACGTAAGGGGATCCTCATTGGAACAGCCGGACGCACAGGAGATCGGGTTCTATCCCAAGAAGCTAGACGCACAGGTGGGAAGGTGTTAAAGGTTAAGGTACAGGAAAGTTTCAGTGGAGAGGCACGTAGATAAACTAAAACATTGACCAATATAATAAAACGTTTTCTTGAGATATACTGCCAAAAATAAAACGGTTAACACAGGGACGCTATCCATCAAAAAAATTGCTGAGGTGTTGCTAAATGAAATGATTTTCACAGGACATTGTCCATCAAACAAATTGCCGAGGTGTTGCTAAATGAAACGATTTTCACAGGACGCTGTCCATCAAACAAATTGCTGAGGTGTTGCTAAATGAAACGATTTTCATAGGACGTTGTCCATCAAATGAATTGCTAAGGTGTTTGCCAAAAATGAAAACGATTATCAATATAAAAAAAATGATAAAAATTGATAAAAGAAAGGTTTTGGGTTATATCCAGAAAATCGTAACAACAAGGGGGAAAAGCCACAATCAAGGAAGTCTACTCGCTCTGAGAGTGAAGTAACCGAAGGTAAATCGCTTGGTACATTAGCCAGTGAAAATAAAAAAGTTGTAGAGTACAGGAAAGGCATGGCGTCCACCGTTTCATGAATCAACACATAGGAGTTTCATCTATTAAATATTACAGTTTTGAAGAATGAGATTCGCAGGCCAGGAGTAAAAATAAATCACCTTTTTGAATTCACCAGGGATGTGTATCAATGCTATCTTAAATTTCCAGGAAGCATAACTACAAAATTAAATTATCCCTTCATACATAAGACACAGTCAAAAACAAATGTAAAAAGAAAAAAAAAATGCAGAGCATGGTAAGAGTAACGCGAGGGTCCAAGGAAGCTCATTGAAATGACTGCAGAGATTTTATCTGCCCTAGCGTGGGGGAAAATCTGGCCATGGATAGACGCACAATGAAAGGAAAGGTAGCGCCAACGACAGATTTCAGGGTTATTGCACACATCAAGGCGTAAGACATCAACTACCAAGGACAACAACAGAAGTAGTTGTTTAATGAAATAGATGCGATAGATGAAGTATAGATTATTTTCCATCGATTACCAAAATACAATAGCTGAGTTAACATTTTTACAACAATACAATATAGTCTCCGAAGTAATTAAATATTCATTCTACTCTACCAAATAAAAGAACATACCATTGCCTTATCGCCTGCTTCGAATGACCTCTGCGTGCTCCATGCCGCTCTCGCTCACTGACCGTCGAGACCTCACCGGTACCTCCCAGCCAATCGCTAGGGGTACTCTGCTTCCCACTTAGCCCCTCGAGCCGCAAAGAGGACACACATTATCCATATGATACGTCTAGCTCCCAGCTCGCCTCGCAAGGCTGAGCTACCACTCCTATCTGAGATGGGAAATCCCAACTCCCCACAAGTAAATAGTCAAGTCACTAATCCGACAATGTAACGTTAGGCTAACAACTGATCCCCTTCTTCCTTCCCCTCTCTCTCTTTTATAGAATTTTAGAACTTCCATTCTTTCCCTAATCTCATTAAATTTTAAGTTTTAATAAAAATCTTCCAAAAATTCTCCTTTGTACAAGTGTCATCCATCCCCCACTTTCCTCCAATAATTATTTTCTTTAAATTAATAATTGTTTCATTTCCCTCACCCACCTAGAGTTACTCCTAAATTTACTCCTAGGTGTTCCTAGATTCCCTTACATCTTTAAATACTTTCCCTAAAATGAAGTTACTAATTTAGTTCAATTTAGAAGGTTCTTAATTGCAGATTCTTTACTAAGTTGACCTCTCTTTTTACCATAAGTTCCCCTCTTTCCCTTATTATGTTTCCTCCATTCCTTAGTTTCCTAAATTGTATATTTCCTCTTTCCGCATATACTAATAATTTAATACCTTCTTAAATGATCAAAAGTTTAAAATCAATTAAATGCCTCCTTATAATTAACCTCTTTTCATTTTTACTAACAATTTAATACCGTCTTAAATTATCAAAAGTTTAAAATAAATTAATTGCCTCCTTATATTTTATATTCACAGGTTTTCATTTAACTTCTTACTCTCTTCATGTTACTAAAAATTTTATGAAGACCAAAATTATTACTCAATGGTTTTTATTTTAACCCCCCCCCCCATTTTTTTTATTATTTTATTTTTTTATAGATATTTTCTTAAGGGTAGACAAAATTTTACCCCTAGCGAAGTTTTAGACTTAGAACATTGATTCTGAGCTAGGCGACATTTAGTTAAGGAAGTTGTTTAAGAATTCTTAATGTGTTAATTGTCTTAGGGCCATCCAGGTTTGTTCCTTTATCATCATCATCGTGACATGCCCTTTAGGATGCACTACGTGCTCCAAGGGTGCCACTCGCCTCTAGTGTTTCTTTTGTGCGACGTGCCCTTCAGGACACACTATGTTCTCCAAGGGTGCCACTTGCCTCTTGTGTTTCTTTTGTGCGACGTGCCCTTTAGGATGAACCATGTTCTCCAAGGGTTCCACTCGCCTCTTGACTAATTGGTAGACATCAATAACCCCTGGAGTCAACACTCCGCTAGGTGAACTTGTGGGATACTAAGGGATTCTAAGGAATAAGGCACCTGCCTTATTGTGCGCCCCTTAGAATCATCACGAGTGACTGTCGCAGTCTGCCCTCGCGACATCGTGGGTCCTCTCGAACTAGGTAATCGTTAACATATAGTTCAAGCCACGGAGGGAGTGCTAGTAGGTTGTGGTAGGGCTGTTGTCCACACCTCTCCCTTAGCCTCTCTAGTAGTCATGTGTGTGGCCCCTTTACTCCATATGTGAGTCTGGTTGGCAAGCTATCGTCATCCTGCATCAGCAAAAATCATGTCAGACATGTCCACATCATATCATCTAATCAAATGTACTAAAATCATTGTAAAACAATCAAACCCCAATATCACACTCCCTGACTCGATCCGGAGTCCAAGGGTTCTGTCGATGCCTTTGCATCCTCAAGGTCCAAAACCCTGTACACTCAGTAAAACCGAGTCAATAGCACCTGTCTATTTCAATGCAGTAAAACATCATGTCATCTATCATAACGCATCATAATCAAGGACAAGTTTTAATATCAAAATAGTCTGGATCACTTGTGAGAAAGTGTCCTCAAAGAATAAGTTTTCTCAGTGCGCCAGAGCGGGATGTTACAAGTGGAGATTGAACAACTATTAGAAAAAACATACTCGATTCAATCCATCCAAATTCAAACTTGTCGAATCAAGTCCCCTACCGACTAGAGATTCATTTAACATATCTCCAAACTGCAATTAATGACAAGAATAACTCGATTATTTCTATAGAGACACATATATCTAAATCTAGAACTTGAAGTAAACTATCATAAAATGCATCAAAATTTTCCTAAATAGATCACATATCAATCTGTGGTTTGGGTCATCATTCTGAGTGACCTTCTTCCAACCATCTCGACAAAATTTTGCATACTTGATGCAAACTGGACCTCACCGAGCGAGCTGCTCCCACCAGGACCTTCTCAACACACGGGCCTGAAGAGTCAAAGTACTCTTCCTCCCTACTCGGGAGTCCACTACCCACAGTAGGCTCCTTCAGATGACTCCCTCTTCGGAAATTGGGATATCGCAATTCGGGAGTTCGCGGTTCATGTGAACACAATTCACATACAAAACAAAACCCCGATCCCCGATGGTCAATGGTCAACAACTTATATTCGGGAATTTCCCCATCAGGAAATCGGAGTATGCGATGTCACGAACCCTTGACACCACAAAGTCCTAAACCCCGAACTCTGATTTGACGTCATCTGCCAACGCCTCCGGTTGTAGCTTACAATCTGACACATGTGGTCCACTCACTCTCGGGGCCCCACGATGCCACGTCACTTCGGGACTTCGCGGATCGCGAATCCGCGATGCAAGTTACTTTGTGGTCGAAAACCCCGAAACGTCGAATGCCGAAACCCCGAAGTTCGACTTCTCGGGATCGCACGCCACCTGTCCTTGCCCTGATCAACGGTTCCCGTTAAATCGGGAAATCGCTACTCGCGATTTCACGAGGCATCAACTCTTCCATCACTAAATGTCGAAACCCGATCATCAAGGATCTCACGCCACGTGTCCCTGTTCTGATCGATGGCTCCCGTTGATTAGGGAAATCGCTGGTCATGATTTCAAAAGGTATAAACCTCGCCTTTCGACAAACACCGAATGTTGATTCTCCGGATTCGTGCCACCTGTCCCTGTCACGATCGACGGTTCTGATCAATTCGGGGAATCGCGACTCGCGATTTCACGAGGGGTAAACCTCTTACCTCACCAATCCCCGAACGCCGAAACTCCGAAGTCCAACGGACTTTAATTCTCCGCGCCTGCGCCTACGGGTTAACTCCCGCGCAACTCCACCATGATCGAACGGTCCTCGGGATTTCACGATTCTTCTCCGCGAATCTCGACCGTTGATTTTCCTCTTTGAGGAATTCCTCCACTCTGAAGCTCTCTTCCGTGCGAGCTTCCTCCTGGCTTTGTTCCACGATTTCTCCACGATGAAACTATCCCTCCTGAGCTTCCATCCTGTAGCTTCGACCTCTACTGATATTTCAACCGCTCCTTCAACGGAAGTGCCGATGCACTACTTGTCCTCAGCGTCCAATCACTCTCCAAGGGTTGGACCTTCTGGACTCTTGACGCTTCTTCTCCTCTGCGAACCCTCAACTTGAGTCTCTCCTGTGCGTATGAAAACGCTATCCTTCTAGAGCTTCTACCCTTTGAATCCTCACGGGATTCTTTGGCTCCTGCACTCCTGCAGAGTCTTCGCGCGCAAAACACTATCTGTCCTGAGCTTCCACAAACACTCAGATCCCTTTTGAGGGATTTGGTCCTTCTCCTCCCTCAGATGGAGAATATCAATGCCTTCCTGGCTATCACCCCAAGCAACCTCCTTTCTAAGTCTTCTGGGTATTCAGTAACCCAGTGAAGGCTCCCTCAGTGGATGCTTCCTTCAAATGATAGAAATCAAAGAGTTCTTTCCTCCTGTGCCATCTGCACACTTCACTCGACGTCCTCTAGACGGAGCTCCCCAGAATCCCCTACAGAATTCTGGTCTCTCTGAACTCACAACAGAGTTCTTTTCTCTGTACACTTCTGTACACACACTCAATACCCTCTGGGTAGAGCTCCTACAGAACTTCTCAGAGGTTCTGTTTACAACAGTGTCTCAGCTACACTGCTTTGACTATGGAGGTGCTCAGTAACCTCAAAGTCCTCCTTCTGTATGAGTTGTTGGATTCCAGGCTGGTTCTCTCAACACGTCTTTGTCTGACTCCTCACGAGTTCAGAAGTGCCTCCTCAGTGCACTGGGATTCAGAGTCTCAACACTCTGTCACGCCCTCATGGCATGAACCCTCAAAGACCTCTCAAACCTGAAATCAAACCACACCCTACAAAGGTATAATAACAACATATAATTACAGCATAAGGAAAACACATACAGGCACGCACACATAAACAGAATATTATGCAGGAAAAACTGCTCTCTGTTCATATATTAACAATTGGAAAAATGCCTGTATTTTCACAAGGTGTTCCCGAGCTCTCCTTGGCTCTTCAACTCTCCTTTTTCCCCCTTTTTCAAAAATGATATATAAAATCTCTTTTACCTGAGTGCTCATTGAGCGCTTCCCTCCAGGTACACCTACCCTATTCAATTACAATGAATGGGGTTGTCTAGTCCAGAATCGGACCTAGATCTCAGCCAATCTACAATAAAGGCCGATCCTATCTAATGCCTGCGCAAAGGCATGAATTTCCTGGCTCAACAGCCTAAGTACATTAATTTACATTCAATACAAATTAAAAATGAGGATGTGCCTCCCTTTCATCCCTGAATGAGTGCGCGCTGACGTGGCTGACTGGCTGGCATGGAGAGATGCTCCTGCATCATACTCCACAGCTGCAAAAATCATGAGCTCCTGCTCATGAGCTTCCCCTGTATCTTGTTGGAGTCCACCTGGGTCCCAAACAAGTCTGTGGAGCTTTTCACCTGCTCCATTCTGCTGCTGCTGCTTCAGCTGCGCTGCTACTGCTGTCTTTCCTCTACCCAGCTTCTCCTTGCTGGCAGTCTGCGCTGATTTCAACATCAGCTCCATGATCTCCTTGATTGCTTCATCCAGCTGCTCCAGTGGTTGGTTTTTCTGTTGCAGTCTCCACAGCTGCAAAAAATTTTGGCCATTGGGAAGATCATCACGATCTCCCACGCCTTCATCTATCTCCAACTTCATCTGTTGGATGTGCACGCCCTACACTTTTACCCTTTTATCCAGGGCTTCCATCTGTTCCCACAGATCAGCCAAACATATTCCATCTGTGTCTTCTTCTTCTGCTTCTGCAACCTCCCATGTTACAGTCTTTTCAGCTGGCATGCTGAATAAGTCGAGCCATTCCTCAGAATGCTCGTTTCCTCCTTCTATTTCTTTTGCTGTCAGCTCAAATGCTGCAGCTCGCTCAACTTGCTAGCTAAATTTGTTGATTTGTTCCCCAGAACACTCATTCTTCTCTTCATCCACTTGGGCAGTCTCAGATACCTGCTCCAATTCTTCTTCTTCTTTGACAGTCATCATCAACTGTGACTGTTCCCCTACTGTTGTTGCCTTTTCAACAGAATTTTCTGCCTCCTCTTGGGAAGATGGTAGGAATAATTGTATTCCCCCAATCATCAAGATACCATCCTGATGTTCTTTCACCTCTGTCAGTTGCACCTGCTGATCCAAGTTCACTTCTAAATTTATGAGACTATCAGACAGTCTCATTTTCTTTGTCAGCTCCTCTGGCTGATCCAAATTCATTTGTCCATCCCTGCCCACCTGGAAATATGGGATGCTTCCGCTGCTATTTCCCTGACAGATCATGAGATCAACTGATCCCATCTTCATCAACAACCTTTGCTGAATTGAACTCTCCCTTGAGTCCAAGAGACTCTCAGACAGTCTCAATTTTTCATCTCTTCCCTCCAGGCATCTTAGTACGCTTTCGCTGCCCTCTTAGCAGTCTTCGAGATCTTCACCTGATCTCCTTTCATCACCCAGCTGGCAATGCAAAGTTTCCTGGCTGTCCCCACGACAGTCTTTGAGATCCTCAGCTGATCTCATTTCTATTCCCTTGCCCATCTGGCAATATGGAAACATTCCACTACCCTCTTGGCAGTCTATGAGATCCCTCTGTGGTCTCTCATCATTGTCCAATTGACAATTTGAAATTCCCTAGCTGTCCTCACGACAGTCTTTGAGATCCTTAGCTGATCCCAATTCGTTTCCCTCTTGGCAAACTGGAATTTCTTCCTTTCTGCCCAACCGACAGTATTTGAAACCAACAGCTGATTCCAATTTATTCCAATCATCATCATCATCATCATCATCGCCATCAAGACTTTGTCCTGTCTCTGGCCAACAGTAACAAATCATGTCTTCTTATGTGGCCCTGAGGTTCTCAGCATACCTCAGCCATATTTTCAACAGCCTACGCTGTCTTATGACCATCAGCTGCTTGACTGGCCATTTCGCTTTTGCCTTCTCTATTGGCAATTTGCGCAGTCGTCTCCTCCTCCTATCCTGCCGCATCCGCAGTTCCATATTCTCTATGTCTGCTTTTAATTCATAGAGCTTTCTAGTCTCTTCTGCTTCCTCTGCAATGTTTTCTGCCTTGCTTTTCTTCCTATGGCCTTCAGTAGCCATTCTGCTATGTCTATCTGTTCCCTCGACAGATTGGCTACTGTCACTCCAGCAATAATGAGTGCTCGGCTTCATCTTCTCACAGTCTCCAAATGACTGTCTACGGACTGCTACCTCCAGCAAGCAAGTCCCCACAGAGTTCTCAGCAACCCTGTCTTCCTTCACCTGCAATATATAGATGAAATCCCGCTCTGATACCACCTGATGCAAACTGGACCTCACCGAGCGAGCTGCTCCCACCAGGACATTCTCGACACACTGGCCCGAAGAGTCAAAGTACTCTTCCTCCCTACTCGGGAGTCCACTACCCACAGTAGGCTCCTTCAGATGACTCCCTCTTCGGAAATCGGGATATCGCAATTCGGGAGTTCGCGGTTCACGCGAACACAATTCACATACAAAACAAAACCCCGATCCCCGATGGTCAACTGTCAACAACTTCTATTCGGGAATTTCCCCATCGGGAAATCGGAGTATGCAATGTCACGAACCCTTGACACCACAAAGTCCCGAACCCCGAACTCCGATCTGACGTCATCTGCCAATGCCTCCGGTTGTAGCTTACAATCTGACACCTGCGGTCCACTCACTCTCGGGGCCCCACGATGCCACGTCACTTCGGGACTTCGCGGATCGCGAATCCGCGATGCAAGTTACGTTGTGATCGAAAACCCCGAAACGCCGAACGCCGAAACCCCGAAGTCCGACTTCTCGGGATCGCACGCCAGCTGTCCTTGCCCTGATCAACGGTTCTCGTTAAATCGGGAAATCGCTACTCGCGATTTCACGAGGCATCAACTCTTCCATCACCAAACGCCGAAACTCGATCATCAAGGATCTCACACCACGTGTCCCTGTTCTGATCGATGTCTCCCATTGATTTGGGAAATCGCTGGTCGTGATTTCAAAAGGTATAAACCTCGCCCTTCGACAAACGTCGAATGCTTATTCTCCAGATTCGTGCCACCTGTACCTGTCACGATCGACGGTCTGATCAATTCAGGGAATCGCGACTCATGATTTCACGAGGGGTAAACCTCTTACCTCACCAATCCCCGAACGCCGAAACTCCGAAGTCCGATGGAATTTAATTCTCCGCGCGTGCACCTACGGGTTAACTCCCGCGCAACTCCACCATGATCGAACGGTCCTCGGGATTTCAGGATTCTTCTCCGTGAATCTCGACCGTTGATTTTCCTCTTTGAGGAATTCCTCCACTCTGAAGCTCTCTTCTGTGCGAGCTTCCTCCTGGATTTGTTCCATGATTTCGCCACGATGAAACTATCCCTCCTGAGATTCCATCCTGTAGCTTCGACCTCTACTGATATTTCAACTACGCCTTCAACGGAAGTGCCGACGCACTACTTGTCCTCAGCGTCCAATCACTCTCCAAGGGTTGGACCTTCTGGACTCTTGACGCTTCTTCTCCTCTGCGAACCCTCAACTTGAGTCTCGCCTGTGCGTATGAAAACGCTATCCTTCCAGAGCTTCTGCCCTTTGAATCCTCACGGGATTCTTTGGCTCCTGCACTCCTGCAGAGTCTTCGCGCACAAAACGCTATCTGTCCTGAGCTTCCACAAACACTTAGATACCTTTTGAGGGATTTGATCCTCCTCCTCCCTCAGATGGAGAATATCAATGCCTTCCTGTCTATCACCCCAAGCAACCTCCTTTCTAAGTCTTCTGGGTATTCAGTAACCCAGTGAAGGCTCCCTCAGTGAATGCTTCCTTCAAATGATAGAACTCAAAGAGTTCTTTCCTCCTGTGCCATCTGCACACTTCGCTCGACGTCCTCCAGACGGAGCTCCCCAGAATCCCCTACAGAATTCTGGTCTCTCTGAACTCATAGCAGAGTTCTTTTCTCTGTACACTTCTATACACACGCTCAATACCCTCTGGGTAGAGCTCCTACATAACTTCTCAGAGGTTCTGTTTACAACAGTGTCTCAGCTACACTGCTTTGACTATGGAGGTGCTCAGTAACCTCAAAGTCCTCCTTCTGTATGAGTTGTTGGCTTCCAGGCTGGTGCTCTCAACACATCTTTGTCTGACTCCTCACGAGTTCAGAAGTGCCTCCTCAGTGCACTGGGATTCAGAGTCTCAACACTCTGTCATGCCCTCATGGCATGAACCCTCAAAGACCTCTCAAACCTGAAATCAAACCACGCCCTACAAAGGTATAATAACAACATATAATTACAGCATAAGGAAAACACATACAGGCACGCACAGATAAACAGAATATTATGCAGGAAAAACTGCTCTCTGTTCATATATTAACAATTGGAAAAATACCTGTATTTTCACAAGGTGTTCTCGAGCTGTCCTCGGCTCTTCAACTCTCCTTTTTCCCCCTTTTTCAAAAATGAGATATAAAATCTCTTTTACCTGAGTGCTCATTGAGCGCTTCCCTCCAGGTACACCTACCCTATTCAATTACAATGAATGGGGCTGTCTAGTCCAGAATCGGACCTAGATCTCAGCCAATCTACAATAAAGGCCGATCCTATCTAATGCCTGCGCAAAGGCATGGCTTTCCTAGCTCAACAGCCTAAGTACATTAATTTACATTCAATACAAATTAAAAATGAGGTTGCCCCTCCCTTTCATCCCTGAATGAGTGCGCGCTGACGTGGCTGATTGGCTGGCATGGAGAGATGCTCCTGCATCAATACTCCAAAACTTCTTTTGTTGACATTGCATCTAAGTCTGCATCTGTTTTATCAACAAATGTGGCTCGAGAATTGGCTTCTACTCTTTGACGCTTCATGCCAACATCAACACCATAAAACATAGCTTCCAAATTTTCTCTGATTGTAATCCTGGCCTCTTTGCCAACTTCTGATGTAGCCTGGAACTCTAAAAGTGATGCAAATTCCCCATGTTTGGTGAGGTACTAAAGGTTGTTGAGGCCTCGACAATGTCACACTTCGATATGCACCTTTGCGACCATAAGTACATCATTTATCAGTCCCATAATATTTGGATGGTAGACTAGTATAATCTGGGTGCATGTGCAAGAAAAACTTTGCAAAAAAGTGTCTTGCAAATAGTGTGGAACCTCATTGTTCCACGACAATTTCCCATATGCCGCCAAAAATCTATTATACAGATGTCCAGCAAAGTCAGGGTGCTTAAAATATTGCACCTTCAACATTTTCCACTTTGGGCCCTCTTTGAAATTGAACATGGAGATGGCGTCTTCTTTTGAAAATCTGTTTTTTACTCTCTCCCATTTATCAGGACCCATCGCCTCTGACTTTCATCAGCTCATTAGATTGAAAAAATTGTCAGTGGTTGGCCCCATCTTTTGATATGCATCCATAAAGTTTTCTAGTGAATGCAAAATAATTTTCAAACTTTGTTTTCTCTCTTGAGTAAGTTCCAATACTGCCAAATCATTTTCCAACCTCTTTTTAACACCTGAGCATCACTCAAGCATCATTGCTTCAGTATTCCCTTCCCAGGGAAGTTCATCGCCAACATCTTAAGGATATGTGGATGTTGGCATGTAATCTTTTGTTTCTTCATAACGTGGCCTCCTAAATCCACCTTCACCATCTTCACTGACATTTTAATCTTTGTGATAGCCATTCTCATTTTCACCCCTTTCTCTAAATTGATTTCCTACACACACATTTGAAATAACTTCAAGATTTAACATCACATAAATTTAAATACAAAAAAATTCAACAAAAATAAACAAAATTTAAGAAACTTACCAGAAATATTCTCTTGTCCAGAGCTATTCCCTACATTCTCAAGTGTAGGAGTATTGATGCATAACCTATCTAATAAGGTTGCATCCATAACATTGGCTTGAGCAGGTTCTGTAGCTGGTCTATTTATAGACTCATTTGAAAATATCCTCTGACGAGATTGTTGGTGATTACTCAGAGTCTCAGTTGAAGAAGGAGTTCATGTTCTTCCTTCATGATAATGCCTAGAGTATTTGTGAGGAATGTTTGGATAATCTCATGTCGACATCACTCCTCAATATCTATCCACAATGCATAGTTTATCAATAAAAATATAGAGATGTACATAAGTTCAAGCAATTAAAAATGCATATATAAATCAAATTTTTAAACAATCAAGCCACATAGTTACTATCTCATTAGAAAGCACAAAGACTATTCATTCAGCCATGAATCAATCAACTAAAAGATAAGTAAGGGGTCCATAGACAGCATGGTAGATTCTTATCCTCCACTCATCATCCATGCACAAAAGACAGGGAATTTGAATCTATAGGTCTTTAAACACCGAAGTGATGACCGTCGATTCGATTCTTGGCTGACTACTCAAGCAAGGACTGATGACTAAAGTGACAAGGGACAGAATATAAAACCATAATCTTTTCACAATAATCAATAAAACCCACACATATAAGTCATTGAAATCAGAAGTTGGGTTTGCCAAGAGATTTTCATTCCACTCAAAGGTTTATCATTCACAATCCACATCAAAGAAGAAGATGCAAAGACTGGTCATTCATCCATGAATCAATCAACTAAAATATAAGTAAGGGGTCCATAGACAACATGGCATATTCTTATCCTTCACTCATCATCCATGCAAAAAAAAGCAGGGCATTTGAATCTATAGGTCTTTAAACACCGAAGTGAAAACCGTTGATTCGGCTCCTATCTGACTGCTCAGGCAAGGACTGATGACTAAAGGGATAAGGGATAGAAGATAAAACCACAATATTTTCATAATAATCAACAAAACCCACACAAAGAAGTCATTGAAATTAGAAAGTTGGGTTTGCCAAGGGAAATCAATTCAGAAAAACAACAAGCAAGTGGATTCATTAAAAGTTCCCTATGGTTGGATCCACAAAGACCTCATATAATGTAATGCATTAGAATCCCCAAAACAAAGAGTTTAATCATCATAACATCATATCCCTCCATGTCCAAAACCTATTTTTACCTTGAAAACAATTGTAATTCATATGAATCTTGGCTCTCAGAAACAAATAACCCCCTTTTGAGACACTCATCAATCTTGCTTTATTATATATATATGGATTATAAGATTCGGGTTGTAGCATTTCTATATAATCATGGAGAATTACTGAGAAAATTTAAAAGTGTTTATAATTTTCGATCTTATAATTAATATCATAAGTAATCTATCCTGTCCTCATATAATTAGTTATTTCCCCATTAAGAGAATGACGAAAACTAGGTACCTAATCTACAGGCACAAGAGACTACTAACATGAAAGAATTTTTTTTACCTATTTCTTAATGGGGATTGGCATAAATATGCCAATTCTTGGCTAAATCATTTGAGAATGGATAAGGAGGTCACTCTACAGAACATTGATATACCATTAAAAATACTATTAAATAGAAATTCAATGAAATATCAATTTTGTAACGAACCTCCTTGTTATGACGACAAACCTCTTATAGCAAGTGCAATTTTTTGTTTTTGTTTTTTAAAAGTGTGTGCAGGTGTGTACAAGGAAAAAAAACACATTCGACTCTGCGTCGCCACCCAACGACTAACAAGACGCAACAATGACGAACACAACAAGATGACGTAAGACGTACATCAAGTAACTGCATGAATTTAACGACGATCAATCGACAATAAGTAAGACTGACTACCCGCCCTTCCTACCCTGCAATGGTTAGGACCTCCAAGACACATAAGCAATGCTCAAGCCTAGGTTACCATCAATTTTAACCATTTAAGGTCTCAGGGCTGGCGACTGTTCTGAGGAACATGGAGGTGTCTACAACCCACCCAACACAAGCAGACCAAGCAATAAAATATATAAATCCTAGTACAACAATAGTTAAGGATCAACCACGTCATCTTCGATGCACAAGTCAATTAATGGTAAATTCAATTAATAGCAATTCCAATTTAAATGCAATCCCTTACTGAGGCAATTTCAATTAAGAGGAAACCCCATTTACTAACTCACCATAACTTATTGTACTTAACTCAAGGACATTACATTTTGTAATTAGTTGGTAACACTGAAAATTTACAATAAATTTTTCATAAAATAATAACAACCTTACATTTTATATCACGATAACCTTGCAATAATTTCAATTCAATGGATCTTATAGGTTATCTATGACAAAACCACCATAACCTTTTCCATACATGACAACCATATTACTTGTTATAAAAGAAAAGATTTGCACAAAAACTAAACTGCAATAACATTACCATCAATGATACATCCTTACCCTTTTTCACTAAAAGAGCCTTGTAACTAAAATAACTAAACTAAACTTACCAACTATACCTCAAGCTCATAAAATTCTAATTAACATGAACCAAACGAGAGATTTGCACATATCTCCATAAGTTTAATAAATCCAATAATATAAATAAAATGGTTCACTTATTATAATTTAATCCGTACAAGCTTGTGAGATGCTTGCCTTATTGAACATTAGGCTGAACATACCAACTCAATCAATGAATGCTTCCTTTCAAATTAGAAAACCAACTGCCTATAAAGCGTTAAAAAGATAAATTCATTTATCCTAAGGAGTCTCAATTTGCATTAAATACTGATCTGTTGCTCTCTAAATTTTCATTAGTTGGCGAGTTGCCCAAGCTACCCTAAAAAATAAGGTAAGTTCAATTAATTACAATTACCCATCACTAATTCATAATAAATGATTGCATAATCATTATGAATAACATTTCATAATACTAATTTACTTCATAAATCAATCTAACACATGTAGCCATAAATATTCATGTCAATATCTACCATTAATTCCTATCCAAGCATCCAAGCCTTGCCAAGCACAACCCTCCCAGTGTCTAAAGAATCCATACCACCACCCAACGCGAGGCTCCAAGGGAGAGTCCATGAGGTCCTAGATGAAGGAGTTCACAGTGGAAATCTTGATGTGATCACAAAAATGAAAATTTAAAAGAATATAAAACCTAGAAGGCACCAGGGGTTGTGCAACAGTAGATAAGGTCCCAAGAAAATTTAAAAACACAAGGGATGGGTAGAACATCCATAAATCAACAGGTGTAACTCTCACAGCACTACAAAATAAGGATAAGCATGCAGACAGAATAGGAATGGATAAGGGTTTTTGCGCTACCAGAATTGGACTGTAGGTAAATTAAATGAAGGGTAGCTACTCAAGCAATGGTGGCCATAAAATGCAGAAGGATGAAGTCTCTCTTGGGAGATTCATAAATCCATACAAAGACAATGAAAAAATATGGCGAGAAACCAAAATTTCTTACCATCTAGATGCAAATCATCATGCAATCAACTAAATAGAACTACTAATTTTTATATGGGCGTACCTTAAGAAAAGACGAAGGTTTCGCTACCGTTGTTCTGTGCTAGTGCTCCATCCCGCTCCACTCGCCGACCACCGAGACCACACCGATACCTCCCAGCGAATCGCTAGGGGTACTCCGCTTCCCCCTTAGGCCCTCGAGCCCCAAAGGGGCCACACACTATCCAGATGGTACGTCTAGCTCCCAACTCGCCTCGCAAGGCTGACCTACCACTCCTATCCTAGGTGGAAAATCCCAACTCCTCACAAGTAATCAGTCAAGTCACAATTCTGGCAGCGTAACGTTATGCTAACAATCGATCCCCTTCTTCTTCATCTTCCCTTTCTTTTATAGAGTTTTTAGAACCTCCAAATTTCCCTAAATCACATTTAAATTAAGTTTTAATAAAAATCTTCTAAATATTCTCCTTCGCACAAGTGTCTTCCATCCCCCTCTTTCCTCCAATAATTATTTTCCTTAAATTTATTAATTGTCTCATTTCCCTCACCCACCTAGAGTTGCTCCTAAATTTACTCCTAGGTGTTCCTAGATTCCCTTTCAAGTTTAAATACTTTCCCTAAAATGAAGTTGTTAATTTAGTTCATTTTAGAAGGTTCTTAATTGCAGATTCTTTACTACGTTGACCTCACTTTTTACCATAAGTTCACCTCTTTCCCTTATTATGTTTCACCCATTCCTTAGTTTCCTAATTTTTATTATTCCCTTCTTTCCCCTTTTTATTAGAGTAAAAATGACAGTTGTGCTATTTACTCTTTCCCTTTTATTATTAATTTAAAATCTTTTTATACTTCCACAAGTTAAATAATTTATTTCTTCTTTACAATTTAAAACCACGGATTTTAATTAAATTATTACTCTCTTCATTTTACCCAAAACTTTATGAAGAATAAAACTATTACTTAAGTGGTTTTTAGTTTAAATTTTTATTTTTATTTTTATAGGGTCTTTTTCTGAAGGTTAAACAAATTTTACCCTAGAGAAGTTTTAGACTTAGGACTTAGATTTTGAACTGGGCGACAATTATTTAGGGAAGTTATTTTAAGAATTTCTTAATGTGTTAAAAGTCTTAGGGCCATCTAGGTTTGTTCCTTCATCAATATCAACGTGACGTGGCCTTCAGGATGCACCACGTGATCCAAGGGTGCCACTCGCATCATTTGTTTCTTTTGCGCGACGTGCCCTTTAGGATGCACCACGTGCCCCAAGGGTGCCACTCGCCTGTTGTGTTTCTTTTGCGTGACGTGCCCTTCAGGATGCACCATGTGCCCCAAGGGTGCCACTCACCTCTTGTGTTTCTTTTGCGCGACGTGCCCTTCAGGATGTACCACGTGCTCCAAGGGTGTTGCTCACCTCATGACTGTTTGGTAGACATCAATAACCCCTAGAGTCAACACTCCGCCAGGTGAACTTGTGGGAGACTAAGGGTTTCTAAGGAATAAGGCCCCCGCCTTATTGTGCGCCCCTTTGATTCATCATGAGCGACTGTCACAGTCTACCCTCACGACATCATGGATTCTCTCGAACTAGGTAATCGTTAACCTACAGTTCAAGCCAGGGCTGGAGTGCGAGTAGGCTATGGCAAGGTTGTTCTCCACACCTCTCCCTCAACCTCTCTGGAAATCGTGTTTGGCCCCTTTAATCCATATGTGAGTCTAGTCGGCAAGCTATCGTCAGCCTACATCATCAACAATTGTGTCAGAACATGTCCACATCATATCATCAAATCAAATGTACTCAAATCACAGTAAACAATCAACCCCAAAAGAACACTCCCTAACTCGATCCGGAGTCCAACGGGTCCTGTCGATGCCTCTGCACCCTCAAGGTCAAAAACCCTACACACTAAGTAAAACCGAGTCAATAACACTTGTCCATGTCAAAGCAGTAAAACATCATGTCATCTATCATGTCACATCATAATCAAGGATAAATGTTTTCTTATCATAAAAGTCCAGATCACTAGCGAGCAAGTGTCCTCAAAGAATAAGTTTTCTCAGTGCGCGAGAGAGGGATGTTACATACACCCCCTCTTGGCTTAAACTTCGTCCCGAAGTTTCAAAGTATAAATGCCGAAATAAATGTATCACAGTATCATAAGTCTATCTATCATACAAAAATGGAAACTGCTGGCGCATATCATATTTGTCCTCCTAGGTCGCCGAGTGGGGACTATAATTGTCTCACTGGACCTTGACCTGATCTACCGTTTGACGTCGTAACTGTCGAACGCGATGATATAAGATGTGGAATGGCTTAGCCATGAGCCCTCCCTCATCCGATACCTGCAAGGAACTCATGTCAATCACATGTGTAGGATCACTAATATAATGTCTCAAAACAGATACATGAAAAACATCGTGCATACGCCTCAAAGAATTAGGCAAGGCTAGTCGATAGGCCACAGGCCCCTTTTTCTCCACAATCTTGAAAGGTCCCACAAACATAGGAGAGATTTTAGCTCCCTTTCCAAACTTGATCGAACTCTTATGTGGTTTAACCCGCAAGAAGACTCAATCGCCGACCTCATAACTACGGTCGACTCAGTGCGCATTGGCATAACTCTTCTGTCGATCCTGCACTTCTTTAATCCTTTGTCTTATTGTTTGCATTTGTTCTTCCATTTATTGGATCACTTCTGGTCCCATCAGGACCCTATCCTCAAGTTGATCCCAACTCAAAGGCGTTCGACACGGTCACCTATACAAAAACTCGAAAGGCGCCATCTTAATGGTGCTCTGGTAACTGTTGTTGTAAGCGAACTCTACTAGTGGCAAGAATTATTCCCAATGATTTTGTTGGTCCATCACGTACATATGGAACATGTCCTCCAAGGTTTGGTTCGTTCATTCGGTCTGTCTGTCGGTCTCTGGGTGATATGAAGTACTAAAGTTAAGTTGGGTTCACAAGTCCTCTTGGAAACTCGTCCAAAATCATCCTGTAAACACCGATCCTCGATTGGATATAATCCTCTTAGGCACGCCATGCAGCCTCACAATCTCACTGATGAAAACTCTAGCTATGTCAGGTGCCTGATACGTCATATGCACAGGAATAAAGTGAAAACTCTTTGTCAGAGTGTCTACTACTACAAAAATCGAGTCATGTCTCCTTGCCGTCAGTGGAAATAGAACAATAAAATCCATCGAAATAACTTCCCATTTCAATTCTGCAATGGCATGTGGTTGTAGTAATCCTTCTGGGTGTCTATGTTCAGCCTTTACCTATTGACACTCCAGACACCTAGCCACATAGTTAACTATGTCCACCTTCATTCCCCTCTAGAAGAATAAGGGCTTAAGATCTGCCCTCATCTTCGTAACTCTTGGGTGAGACATGTAAACTGATCTATGAGCCTTGCTCACGATCAACATCCTCAACTTGTCATTTGGAGGTATGTAAATCCAACTTTTAAACCTCAATAACCCATCGCTATCAAAAGCAAATCCCTCATATCGTGGTACCATCATTGTGTTTTGTCTAATAAACCCCTCGACCACCTTGTACTAGTCGTCGTCATGCTGTAAGGTTAGAATATTTTTGTGTAGATTCGTCTGAAGATCCAACACCGAAAGGAGGGTGGCCTTTGACTCAAAGCATCTGCCACTCGGTTCACCATTACCTTATTGTAAGTAATCTCAAAGTCATACTCGCTAAGCAATTCCGACCAACGTCGTTGTCGCGCGTTCAGGTCGCTTTGCGTAAAAATGTGTTGTAGTCCACAATGATCAGTCTTTAGTTCAAATTTTCATCGAACAAGGTAGTGTCTCCAAACCTTCAAGGCATATACGATGGCTAATAACTCCAAATCATGTGTCGCGTAGTTCTCCTCGTGCCTTCTCAGTTTCCTTGAAATGTAAGCGATTACTCATCCATCTTCCATCAAGACTCCACCTAAGCCTTCCTTGGATGCGTCGATTCATACCAAGAAGTCTATGTCCATGTCAGGGACCTTTAGTATCGGAGATGTTGTTAACAACTCTTTAAGCCTCCAAAATGCTTTCGTTCATTTCTCGGTCCAAACAATCTTCTTATTTTTCTTCTGCAATTTCGTGATCGGATTTGCTATCTTCGAAAATCCCTCGAAAAATCGTCGATAGTATCCTGCTAAACCCATAAAGCTACGCACCTCCATGACATTTGTTGGCACATGACATTTCATAATAGCCTCAACCTTGGCTGGATCCATGGTGATACCTTCTCCAGAGATGACATGCCCTAAGTAGTGAATCCTCGATTGATAAAAAGAGCATTTGGACAACTTCCCATACAATTTGTGCTCTTGCAGACACTGTAGTACCAAGCGCAAGTGCTCGTCATGCTCCTCCATCGTCCGAGAGTAGTTCAAAATTTCGTCAATGAATACTTGGATGAACTTGTCCAAGTACTCATGGAACACCCCATTCATCAAACTCATAAATACCCCTGGGGCGTTTGTCAGTCCAAATAGTAAAACAGTAAACTCGTAGTGTTCAAATCTCATCTTAAAGGCGGTCTTAGGGACGTCATCCTCCTTGATCCGTAACTGGTGATACCCTGATTGCAAATCAATCTTGGAGAACATCGTCGCACCCTTCATTTGATCGAACAGATCATCAATTCTCGGTAAGGGATACTGATTCTTGATCGTAGCCTTGTTCAGTTGACGGTAGTCAATACAAAGCCTCCACGATATGTCCTTCTTTCGAATGAAAATAACAGGTGCACCCCACGGTGACACACTAGGACGTATCAGTCCCAGGTCCAGCAACTCCTTCAGTTGCATTTTCAACTCTTGCAACTTCGGCGTCGACATCCGATAAGGCGTTCTTGCTATCGGTTCGGTACCCAGTTTCAGGTCTATGGTAAACTCCAATTCCCTTTCCGGAGGCATCCCAGGTAACTCCTTTGAAAATAGGTCCGCAAACTCCTTCACCACTGGAAGGTGTTCTAGACGTTCCACTACTCCCTTTTCATTTAGAATAAGGATCACATAAAGCTTGCACCCCTTGCGCATACTCTACTATAACTGTAAGGAAGAGACGAACCTCAGGGAAACTCCCTGGTTCTGTCCTACAATCACATGTCTTTGTCCTTCGTCATCAACCAAGATCAATCGTTTCATCTTGCAGTTGATTATCACCTCATGTGATTCCAACCAATCCATACCAATCACGATGTCATAAGATCCTAAGATTGTGACATACAAGTTGATCCTTGTGATAAAATCTCCCAGGTTAAGGGCACATCCTGTAACCTTTCCTCCAACCTTCTGTTTGGCTCCCGAAGCCATCTCTACGAAGCTAAACTCATCCTGTTCGACTGAATTTACCTTAATCCTTTTTAGCGTTGCACCAGAAATGAATCTCTCAGGAACATCGGGATCTATCAAAACACTAAGGGTCTGGTCAGCGATGGTACCTTTCGTCTCGAGCACAGTCAACTAGTGATCTTCCTGGAATTTATTCACCACTGCATGAATCCGATAGGCCTTGCCCATATCTCCCACTCTAGTGGGTCTGGCTGATCTGGACACTCTAGTCCTCTCCATAGGACAGTCGCACTGGTAGTGTGGCTACCCACATATCCAACACCCCTTCTTTACCCCAGTAGTCCTGGTACCCGAAGTAGAAGATGATGGCCCAATGGCCTAAAACCTTGGTCTGTTCTACTGAACAGGCCTAAACTGCTTTTGTTGCAGGCGACATTGTTGTTGATGTTGTGGTCCTCGATAAGGTGTCCACTGCTGAGGCGGTGGTCGTCGGGGTGTAGTGAAGGTGGATGCTCTCTGGAAGCCATGATATCCCAGCATATGTCTCGCTGGTATCTGATGCTACGGTGTTCTAGATGAACCCTGCCCCACTGGTCTCACTGGATTCCTGGTCTGACCCCCACTGATAAGCTCCTCCTCTACTATGAGGGCCTTCTGGACAACATCGTTCAAGGTTTGAGGCATCAAAATCTTAACCTTTTCACGCAGGTTTCCATTAAGGCCAAACACAAACCTGTTGACTTTAAGTTTCTCTGTGTTAAGGTGCGGAGCATACTATATTAGCTCCATAAAATGGGCCTCGTACTCGAGCACCGTACGACCTCCCTGTCATAAGGCGTTGAACTCATTGAGCTGACGCTCAATGAATTCCTCAGAAAGGTTCCTCTCTTGGAACCGTTCCTCAAACAGTTCCCATGACACATCTTCGACGACCATGTTCAGCTGCGGAAGGAGTGTCTTCCACCATAGAAGAGTGCTTCCATTCAGTTGAAAGACCGCCATGCAGAGTTTTATGTTGGAGGTATAATCATGATGTGTGAAGCATATCGCCATGTTCTCCAACCATGCCTCAACGGCTGCGCCATCTGGGGCACCAAAGAACTCGGAAATTTAACCTTCTTGAGTTCACGATGAATGCTACCAGTAACAACCGTTGCATGCGGTAGAACCTCAACGGGTGGCGGTGCCCTGGCCTCATCTCTGTCTAAGCGGTTGATCAGTGCCTCGGACATGTGCTGAAATATCTCATCATCCCGACCACGTCGCCAACTTCTATCTGCTCCTGTCCTAGTACCTTCTCGTCTCCCTGGGGGTTATACCCCTCAGGCGTGGATGCTACTAGAGGCGTCCCGCCCCCTTCCCTAGCACCCCGTCATCTGCCTCCATGGCGTCCTCTAACCATGATTACCTGCACGCACACAATCAACTCGATCAACAACAGTATAATCAAATTATGTCAACGAAATCCGTAGCAATCCCAAGTCATGGGTCGAACCCGCTCTAATACCATATGTAACGAACCTCCTCGTTACAACGACAAACCTCTTATAGCAAGTGCAATTTTTGTTTTTTGTTTTTTAAAAGTGTGTGCACGCGTGTACAAGGGAAACAAACACATTCGACTCTACATCGCCACCCGACGACTAACAAGACACAACAACGATGAACACAACAAGATGATGCAAGACGTACTTCAAGTAACTGCATGCATTTAACGACGATCAATCGACAATAAGTAAGACTGACTACCCGTCCATCCTACCCTGCAATGGTTAGGACCTCCAAGACACATATGCAACGCTCAAGCCCAAGTTACCATCGATTTTAAATATTTAACGTCTCAGGGCTGGCGACTGTTCTGAGGAACATGGAGGTGTCTACAACCCGCCCAACACAATAATACCAAGCAATAAAATATATAAATCCAAGTACAACAATAGTTAAGGATCAACCACATCCTCTTCAATGCGCAAGTGAATTAATGGTAAATTCAATTAATAGCAATTCCAATTTAAATGCAATCCCTTACTGAGGCAATTTCAATTAAGAGCAAACCCCATTTACTAACTCACCATAACTTATTGTACTTAACTCAAGGACATTAGATTCTGTAGTTAGTTGGTAACACTGAAAATTTACAATAACATTTTCATAAAATAATAACAACCTTACATTTTATATCACGATAACCTTGCAATAATTTCAATTCAATGGATACTATAGGTTATCAATGACAAAACCACCATAACCTTTTCCATACAATGTGACAACCATATTACTTGTTATAAAAGAAAAGCTTTGCACAAAAACTAAACTGCATTAACATTACCATCAATGATACATCCTTACCCTTTTTCATTAAAAGAGCCTTGTAACTAAAATAACTAAACTAAACTTACCAACTATACCTCAAGCTCATAAAATTCTAATTAACATTAACCAAACGAGAGATTTGCAAATATCTCCATAAGTTTAATAAATCCAATAATATAAATAAAAGGGTTCACTTATTATAATTTAATCCATACAAGCCTGTGAGATGCTTTCCTTCTTGAACATTAGGCTGAACATACCAACTCAATCAATGAATGCTTCCTTTCAAATTAGAAAACCAACTGCCTATAAAATGTTAAAAAGATAAATTCGTCTATCCTAAGGAGTCTCAATTTGCATTAAATACCAATCTGTTGCTCCCTAAATTTTCATTAGTTGGCGAGTTGCCCAAGCTACCCTGAAAAATAAGGTAAGTTCAATTAATTACAATTCCCCATCACTAATTCATAATAATTGATTGCATAGTCATTATGAATAACATTTCATAATACTAATTTACATCATAAATCAATCTAACACATCTAGCCATAAATATTCATGTCAATATCTACCATTAATTCTTATCCAAGGGTGTAAGTATATTAATTGACATAATTGACTTGAACCACCTCAAAAACATAATATATGATAAATGAAAACATAATATCTGATAAATAGGAAAGACCAAACTAAAGATATGTCAATGAGTAACACACCTAATACTACTGATAAACTGTAAAGTGGGGAACAAATGATTCACAAGAAGTAAACAGTTGTACAACAATACAATCTATTTAAATTGCAGACGATAAATTTTATTAAACTAAAAGGCAATTTTAAGCCACGGTTCAATAAAATTTTATATGTGTAAATGTAAAACAAAATCAACTAAGTACGATCCCCCCCCCCCACCTTTTTTAAAAACAAATCAATTGGATACCCGAATAACTGTATGTCATAATCATAAGGGTGGGTATGCTAGCTAGAAGATTACAGTTGTAACCATCATTAATATTAAGCTTTAAACGGGTTATGAAAAAAAATCGCGTGTGAGCATCCCAGTCGCGTTACAGGTGTAAAAAGGGGTAGAGAGGTAGCGACCCAATCGTTGGGCGACTGTGTGGCATAGGGTAAGGAGGGTTGTCGCCGGGATATTACAGTGGAAGGGATGGGAAAAGATAGGCTACAAATTTGGCGGTAATTAACAATAAATTAATTTACTCAAGTCATAATCCTACTCCCCGTAATAGTAAATTAAATGATGGCTGAGACGAGTGGAACGATGGGTCATGCCACAACGCACTACCACCCCATTCCTTATAGGTGTAAGGTCCATGAACCACTGACTGATTGGTTGATGCCTCAACAACGGGCATCAGGACCAACAGGTTTTGCCTTGCTATGGAAATTCCAGGCATCAATTTATAGCATTAACCCAATACACAGTCCAAATTATTGAATTCCCCTGACGCTATCGACTGCTTAGTTCTGGCCAAAAATTAAGAAATACTCCATAATATAAAAAAAAAAAATAACACTATACAGTCCCTAAAATCGAATACAGATCACTCTAATCCATTGCTAAAATTTCGGCCGCAAACCCAAGGAAAGCATTCCAGGTTGTGATAAGAAGAACAGTATACAGTCCCAAATTTAAATCAATCCTCAAGATTGTAAAAACTTAAACGTTTCCAAGTAAAAGAGAAAATATGCATGGCCCGACGGGAACACCACCCAAGGGTGCAATAAAAATAAATGCGTCCAGGTAAGGAACGCTACCCAGTCCCACTTTTAACCACCACATTTAGAAGGGGATAAAAAAAATAAAAAAAATCACAGGCAGAGGTTGGGAATCAGTGCTCAGCATCGCTTAAACCATCCAAGCGCCCAAGCCTTGCCAAGCACGACCCTCCTAGTGTCTAAAGAATCTATACCACCACCCAACACGAGGCTCCAAGGGAGAGTCTATGAGGTTCTAGATGAAGGAGTTCGTAGTGGAAATCTTGATGTGATCACAAAAATGAAAATTTAAAAGTAGATAAAACCTAGAAGGCACCAGGGGTTGCGCAACAGCAGATAAGGTCCCAAGAAAATTTAAAAACACAAGGGATGGGTAGAAAATCCATAAATCAACAGGTGTAACTCTCACATCACTACAAAATAAGGAGAAGCATGCAGACAGAACAGGAATGGATAAGGGTTTTTGCGCTACTGGAATTGGACTGTAGGTAAATGATATGAAGGGTAGCTACTCAAGCAATGGAGGCCATAAAATGCAGAAGGATGAAGTCTCTCTTGGGAGATTCATAAACCCATAAAAAGACAATGAAAAAATATGGCGAGAAACCAAAATTTCTTACCATCTAGGTGCAAATCATCATGCAATCAACTAAATAAAATTATGAATTTTTAGATGGGCGGTACCTTAACCAAAGACGAAGGTTTCTCTACTGCTGTTCTGTGCTAGTGCTCCGTCCCGCTCCACTCGTCGACCGCCGAGACTACACCGGTACCTCCCAGCTAATCGCAAGGGGTACTCTGCTTCCCCCTTAGGCACCCGAGCCGCAAAGGGGCCACACACTATCCAGATGGTACGTATAGCTCCCAGCTCGCCTCGGAAGGCCGAGCTACCACTCCTATCCGAGGTAGAAAATCCCAACTCCTCACAAGTAATCAGTCAAGTCACAATTCCGGCAACGTAATGTTACGCTAACAACCGATTCCCTTCTTCCTCATCTTCCCTTTCTTTTATAGAGTTTTTAGAACCTCCAAATTTCCCTAAATCACATTTAAATTAAGTTTTAATAAAAAACTTCTAAATATTCTCCTTCGCACAAGTGTCATCCATCCCCCTCTTTCCTCCAATAATTATTTTCTTTAAATTTATTAATTGTCTCATTTCCCTCACCCATCTAGAGTTGCTCCTAAATTTACTCCTAGGTATTCCTAGATTCCCTTTCAAGTTTAAATACTTTCCCTAAAATGAAGTTGCTAATTTAGTTCATTTTAGAAGGTTCTTAATTGCAGATTCCTTACTATGTTGACCTCGCTTTTTACCATAAGTTCACCTCTTTCCTTTATTATGTTTCCTCCATTCCTTAGTTTCCTAAATTTTATTATTCCCTTCTTTCCCCTTTTTATTAGAGCCAAAATGACAGTTGCACTATTTACTCTTTCCCTTTTATTATTAATTTAAAATATTTTTATACTTCCACAAGCTAAATAATTTATTTCTTCTTTACAATTTAAAACCACGGATTTTAATTAAATTATTACTCTCTTCATTTTACGCAAAAAATTATGAAGACTAAAACTATTACTTAAGTGGTTTTTAGTTTAAATTTTTATTTTTATTTTTATACGGTCTTTTTCTTAAGGTTAAACAAATTTTACACTAGAGAAGTTTTAGACTTAGGACTTAGATTTTGAACTGGGTGACAATTATTTAGGGAAGTTATTTTAAGAATTTCTTAATGTGTTAAAAGTCTTAGGGCCATCTAGGTTTGTTCCTTCATCAATATCAACGCGACGTGCCCTTCAGGATGCACCACGTGATCCAAGGGTGCCACTCGCATCGTTTGTTTCTTTTGCGCGACGTGCCCTTTAGGAGGCACCATGTGCCCCAAGGGTGCCACTCACCTCTTGTGTTTCTTTTGCGCGACGTGCCCTTCAGGATGCACCACGTTCCCCAAGGGTGCCACTCACATCTTGTGTTTCTTTTGCGTGACGTTCCCTTCAGGATGCACCACGTTCTCCAAGGATTCCACTCACCGCGTGACTGATTGGTAGACATCAATAACCCCTAGAGTCAACACTCCGCCAGGTGAACTTGTGGGAGACTAAGGGTTTCTAAGGAATAAGGCCCCTGCCTTATTGTGCGCCTCTTAGAGTCATCGTTTGCGACTGTCACTGTCTTCCCTCACGACATCATGGATCCTCTCGAACTAGGTAATCATTAACCTACAGTTCGAGTCATGACCGGAGTGCTAGTAGGCTATGGCAGGGTTGTTGTCCACACCTCTCCCTCAACCTCTTTGGAAATAGTGTTTGGCCCCTTTACTCCATATGTGAGTCTGGTCGTCAAGCTATCGTTAGCCTACATCATCAACAATTGTGTTAGAACATGTCCACATCATATCATCAAATCAAACGTACTAAAATCACAGTAAACAATCAACCCCAAAAGAACACTCCCTAACTCGATCCGGAGTCCAAGGGGTCCCGTCGATGCCTCTGCACCCTCAACATCAAAAACCCTACACACTAAGTAAAACCAAGTCAATAGCACCTGTCCATGTCAAAGAAGTAAAACATCATGTCATCTATCATATTGCATCATAATCAAGGATAAATGTTTTCTTATCATAAAATTCCAGATCACTTGCGAGCAAGTGTCCTCAAAGAATAAGTTTTCTCAGTGCGCTAGAGCGGGATGTTACATACACCCCCTCTTGGTCTAAAATTCATCCCGAAGTGTCAAAGTATAAATGCCAAAATAAGTGTATCATAGTATCATAAGTCTATCTATCAAACAAAAATGGAAACTGCTGGCGCATATCATATGCGTCCTCCCAGGTCACCGAGTGCGAACTATAATTGTCTCACTGGACCTTGACCTGATCTATCGTTCGACATCGTAACTGTCGAACGCGATGATCTAAGATGTAGACTGGCTCAACCGTGAGCACTCCCTAATCCGATACCTGCAAGTAAATCATGTCAATCACATGTGTAGGATCACTAATATAATGTCTCAAAACAGATACATGAAAAACATCGTGCATACACCTCAAAGAATCAGGCAAGGCTAGTCGATAGGCCACAGGCCCCTTTTTCTCCACAGTCTTGAAAGGTCCCATGAACCTAGGAGAGAGTTTATCTCCCTTTCCAAACTTGATCGAACTCTTATGTTGTTTAACCCGCAAGAAGACTCGATCTCCGACCTCATAACTACGGTCAACTCGGTGCGCATCGGCATAACTCTTCTGTTGATGTTGCGCTTCTTTAATCCTTTGTCTTATTGTTTTCATTTGTTCTTCCATTTCTTGGATCACTTCTGGTCCCACCAGGACCCTATCCTCAAGTCGATCCCAACTCAAAGGCATCCGACACGGTCGCCTGTACATAAACTTTCAAAAGGCGCCATCTTAATGGTGCTCTGGTAACTATTGTTGTAAGCGAACTCTACTAGTGGCAAGAATTCTTCCCAATGCTTTTGTTGGTCCATCACGTACATGCGCAACATGTCCTCCAAGGTTTGGTTCGTTCGTTCAGTCTGTTCGTCAGTCTCTGGGTGATATGTAGTACTAATGTTAAGTTGGGCTCCCAAGGCCTCTTGGAAACTCGTCCAAAATCATCCCGTAAACATTGATCCTCGATCGGATATAATCCTCTTAGGCACGCCATGCAGCCTCACAATCTCACTGATGAAAACTCTAGCTATGTCAAGTGCCTGATACATCGTACGCACAGGAATAAAGTGAGCACTCTTTGTCAGAGTGTCTACTACTACAAAAATTGAGTCGTGTCTCCTTGCCATCAGTGGCAATCCAACAATAAAATCCATCGAAATAACTTCCCATTTCGATACTAAAATGGCATGTGGTTGTAGTAATCTTGCTGGGTGTCTATGTTCAGCCTTTACCCACTGACACTCCAGACACCTATCCACATAATTAACTATGTCAGCCTTCATTCCCCTCCAGAAGAATAAGGGCTTAAGATATGCCCTCATCTTTGTAACTCTCGGGTGAGCCATGTAAACTGCTCTATGAGCCTCGCTCAGGATCAACATCCTCAACTTGTCGTTTGGAGGTATGTAAATACAACTTTTAAACCTCAATAACCCATCGCTATCAAAATAAAATACCTCATATCGTGGTACCATCATTGTGTTTTGTCTAATAAAGCCCTCGACCACCTTGTACTAGTCATCGTCACACTGTAAGGTTAGAATCTTTTTGTGTAGATTCGTCTGAAGAGGAAACACTGAAAAGATGCATGGCCTTTGACTCAAAGCATCTACCACTCGGTTCACCATTCCCTTTACGTAAGTAATCTCAAAGTTGTACTCGCTAAGTAATTCCAACCGATGTCATTGTCACGCGTTCAGGTCGCTTTGCGTAAAAATGTGTTGTAGTCCATAATGATCAGTCTTTAGTTCAAATTTTCATCCAACAAGGTAGTGTCTCCAAACCTTCAAGGAATATACGATGGCTAATAACTCCAAATCGTGCGTCACGTAGTTCTCCTCGTGCCTTCTCAGTTTCCTTGAAATGTAAGCGATTACTCATCCGTCTTGCATCAAGACTCCATGTAAGCCTTCCTTGGATGCATCTGTGCATACCAAGAAGTCTGCATCCATGTCCGGGACCTTTAGTATCAGAGCTATTGTCAACAACTCTTTAAGCCTCTGAAATGCTTCTGCGCATTTCTCGGTCCAAACAAACTTCTTATTTTTCTTCTGCAATTCCGTGATCGGATTTGCTATCTTTGAAAATCCCTCGACAAATCATCAATAGTATCCCGCTAAACCCATAAAGCTATGCACGTCCATGACATTTGTTGGCATAGGAAATTCCATAATAGCCTCGACCTTGGCTGGATCCACCGTGATACCTTCGCCAGAGATGACATGCCCTAAGTAGTGAATCCTCGATTGATAAAAATAGCATTTGGACAAATTTCCATACAATTTGTGCTCTCACAGACACTGTAGTACCAAGCGCAAGTGCTCATCATGCTCCTCCGTCATCCAAGAGTAGATCAAAATTTTGTCAATGAATACTTGGACGAACTTGTCCAAGTACTCATGTAACACCCCATTCATCAAACTCATAAATACCCCTGGGGCGTTTGTCAGTCCAAACAGTAAAACAGTAAACTCGTAGTGTCCAAATCTCATATTAAAGGAAGTCTTAGGGATGCCATCCTCCTTGATCCGTAACTGGTGATACCCTGATCACAAATCAATCTTGGAGAACACCGTCGCACCCTTCATTTGATCGAACAGATCATCAATTCTCGGTAAGGGATAATGATTCTTGATCGTAGCCTTGTTCAGTTGATGGTAGTCAATGCAAAGCCTCCATGACCTGTCCTTATTTCGAATGAAAATAATAGGTGCACCCCACGGTGACACACTAGGATGTATCAGTCCCATGTCTAACAACTCCTTCAGTTGCATTTTCAACTCTTGCAACTCTGGGGTCGACATTCGATAAGGCATTCTTGCTATTGGTTCAGTCCCCATTTTTAGGTCTATGGTAAACTCCAATTCCCTTTCCGACAACATCCTAGGTAACTCCTCTGAAAATACGTCTGCAAACTCCTTCACCACCGGAAGGTGTTCTAGACCTTCCACTACTCCCTTTTTATTTAGCACAAGGATCGCATAAATCTTGCACCCCTTGCACATACTCTTCTGTAACTGTAAGGAAGAGATGAACCTCAGGGAAACTACCTGGTTCTGTCCTACAAACACATGTCTTTGTCCTTTTTCATCAACCAAGCTCAACCATTTCGTCTTGCAGTTGAGTATCGCCTCATGCGATTCCAACCAATCCATACCAATCACGATGTCATAAGATCCTAATATTGTGACGTACAAGTTGGTCCTTGTGATAAACTCTCCCAGGTTAAGGTAAAATCCTATAACCTTTCCTCCAACCTTTTGTTTGGCTCCCGAATCCATCTCTACGAAGCTAAACTCATCTTGTTCGACTGCCCTTACCTTAATCCTTTTTAGCGCTGCACCAGAAATGAAACTCTCAGTAACACCGAGATCTATCAAAACACTAAGGGTCTGGTCAGCGATGGTACCTGTTGTCTCGAGCACAGTCGACTGGTGCTCTTCCTAGTGATTATTCACCACTGCATGAATCCGATGGGCCTTGCCCATATCTCCCACTGTAGTGGTTCCAACTGATCTGGACACTGTGGTTCTCTCCACAGGACAATCGCGCTGGTAGTGTGGCTCCCCACATGTCCAACACCCCTTCTTCGACCCAGTAGTCCTGGTACCCGAAGTAGAAGATGACAACCCAATGGCCTGGAACCCTGGTATGTTCTGCTAAACAGGCCTAAACTACTGTTGTTGCGGGCGACGCTGTTGTTGATGCTGTGGTCCTCGATAAGGTGTCTGCTACTGAGGTGGCGGTCATCGGGGTTTAGTGAAGGTGGATCCTCTTTGGAAGCCACGATATCCCAGCATATATCTCGCTGGTATCTGATGCTGCAGTGTTCCAGATGAACCCTGCCCCGCTGGTCTCGCTGGAATCCTAGTCTGGCCCCCACTGATAAGCTCCTCCTCTACTATGAGGGCCTTCTGGACAACATCGTGCAAGGTTTGAGGCATCAAAATCCTAACCTTTGCACGCAGGTTGCCATTAAGTCGAAACACAAACCTGTTGACTTTAAGTTTCTCTGTGTTAAGGTGTGGAGCATACTAGAGTAGCTCCATAAAATGGGCCTCGTACTCGAGCACTATACGACCTCCCTGTCATAAGGTGTTGAACTCATTGAGTTGATGCTCAATGAATTCCTCATAAAGGTACCTCTCTCATAACCGTTCCTCAAATAGTTCCCATGACACACCTTCGACGGCCATGTTCAGCTGCGGCAGGAGCGTCTTCCACCATAGAAGAGCGCTTCCCTTCAGTTGAAAGACCACCATGCAGACTTTCATGTTGGAGGTATAATCACGAAGTGTGAAGCACATCTCCATGTTCTCCAACCATGCCTCAGCGGCTGCGCCATCCAGGACACCAAAGAACCCAGGAAATTTAACCTTCTCAAGTTCACGGTGAATGCTACCATTAACGACCGGTGCGCGTGGCAGAACCTGAGCGGGTGTCGGTGCCCTGGCCTCATCTCTGTCCAAGAAGTTGATTAGTGCCTCGAACATGTGCTGAAAAGATCTCATCATCCCGACCACATCGCCAACTGCTATCTACTCCTCTACTAGAACCTGCTCGTCTCCCTGGGGGTTAGACCCCTCAGGCATGGATGCTACTAGAGGCGTCACACCCCCTTCCCTAGCACCCCGTCGTCTGCCTCCACGGCGTCCTCTAACCATGATTACCTTCATGCACACAATCAACTCAATCAACAACAATATAATCAAATTATGTCAATGAAATCCGTAGCAATCCCAAGTTGCGAGTCGAACCCTCTTTGATACCATATGCAACGAACCTCCTCGTTACAATGACAAACCTCTTATAGCAAGTGCAATTTTTTTTTTGTTTTTTAAAAGTGTGTGCACACGTGTACAAGGGAAACAAACACATTCGACTCTGCATCGCCACCCGACGACTAACAAGACGCAACAACGACGAACACAACAATATGACGTAAGGCGTACATCAAGTAACTGCATGCATTTAACAACGATCAATCGACAATAAGTAAGACTGACTAACCGCCCGTCCTACCCTACAATGGTTAGGACCTCCAAGACACATAAGCAACGCTCAAGCCCAGGTTACCATCGATTTTAACCATTTAAGGTCTCAGGGCTGGCAATTGTTCTAAGGAACATGGAGGTGTCTACAACCTGCCCAACACAAGCAGACTAGGGAGTAAAATATATAAATCCAAGTACAACAATAGTTAAGGATCAACCACGTCCTCTTCAATGTGCAAGTCAATTAATGGTAAATTCAATTAATAGCAATTCCAATTTAACTGCAATCCCTTACTGAGGAAATTTCAATTAAGAGAAAATCCCATTTACTAACTCACCATAAATTATTGTACTTAACTCAAGGACATTACATTTTGTAATTAGTTGGTAACACTGAAAATTTACAATAACATTTTCATAAAATAATAACAACCTTACATTTTATATCACAATAACGTTGCAATAATTTCAATTCAATGGATCTTATAGGTTATCAATGACAAAACCACCATAACCTTTTCCATACAATGTGACAACCATATTACTTGTTATAAAAGAAAAGCTTTGCACAAAAACTAAACTGCAATAACATTACCATCAATGATACATCCTTACCCTTTTTCATTAAAAGAGCCTTGTAACTAAAATAATTAAACTAAACTTACCAACTATACCTCAAGCTCATAAAATTCTAATTAACATGAACCAAATGAGAGATTTGCACATCTCTCCATAAGTTTAATAAATCCAATAATATAAATAAATGGGTTCACTTATTATAACTTAATCCATACAAGCTTGTGAGATGCTTGCCTTATTGAACATTAGGTTGAACATACCAACTCAATCAATGAATGCTTCCTTTCAAATTAGAAAACGAACCCCCTATAAAACGTTATAAAGATAAATTCGTCTATCCTAAGGGGTCTCAATTTGCATTAAATACTGATCCATTGCTCCCTAAATTTTTGTTAGTTGGCGAGTTGCCCAAGCTACCCTAAAAAATAAGGTAAGTTCAATTAATTACAATTCCCCATCACTAATTCATAATACCTGATTGCATAATCATTATGAATAACATTTCATAATACTAATTTACATCATAAATCAATCTAACACATCTAGCCATAAATATTCATATCAATATCTACCATTAATTCCTATCCAAGGGTGTAAGTATATTAATTGACATAATTGACTTGAACCACTTAAAAAACATAATATATGATAAATGAAAACATAATATCTGATAAATAGGAAAGACCAAACTAAAGAGATGTCAACGAGTAACACACCTAATACTACTGATAAACTGTAAAGTGGGGAACAAATGATTCATAAGAAGTAAATATTTGTAGGACAATACAATCTATTTAAATTGCAGACGATAAGTTTTATTAAACTAAGAGGCAATTTTAAGCCACGGTTCAATAAAATTTTATATGTGTAAATGTAAAACAAAATCAACTAAGGATGAGCCCCCCCACCTTTTTTAAAAATGAATCAATTCGATACCTGAATAGCTGTATGTCATAATCATAAGGGTGGGTATGCTAGCCAGAAGATTACAGTTGTAGCCATCATTAATATTAAGCTTTAAACTAGTTATGAAAAAAAAATCATGCGTCGACGTCCCAGTCGCATTAGAGGTGTAAAAAGGGGCAGAGAGGCAGTGACCCAATCATTAGGTGACTCTACGGTGTAGGGTAAGGATATTTGTCTCTAGGATATTACGGTGGAAGGAATGGGAAAAGACAGGCTACAGATTTGGCGGTAATTAACAATAAATTAGTTTACTCAAGTCAGAATCCTACTCCTCGTAAAAGTAAATTAAATGATGGCTGAGACGAGTGGAACGATGTGTCACACCACAATGCACTGCCACCCCACACCTTACAGGTGTAAGGTCCATGAACCAGTGACTGATTGGTTGATGCCTCAACAACGGGCATTGGGACCAATAGGTTTCGCCTTGCTCGGGCAATTCCAGGCATCAATTTACAACATTAACCCAATACACAATCCAAATTATTGAATTCCCCTGACGTTATTGACTGCTGAGTTCTGGCCAAAAATTAAGAAATACTCCAGAATAAAATAAAAAAATAACACTATACAGTCCCTAAAATCGAATCTGGATCACTCGAATCCATTGCTAAAATTTCGGCTGCAAACCCAAGGAAGGCATTCCAGGTTGTGATAAGAAGAAAAATATACAGTCCTGAACTTAAATCAATCCTCAAGATTGTAAAAACTTAAATGTTTCCAAGGAAAAAATAAAAGATGCATGGCCCGACGGGAACACCACCCAAGGGTACAATAAAAATAAACACGTCCAGGTAAGGAACGCTACCCAGTCCCACTTTTAACCGCCACATTTAGAAGGGGATAAAAAAAAAAAAAATCACAGGCAGAGGTTGGGATTCAGTTCTCAGCATCGCTTAAACCATCCAAGCATCCAAGCCTTGCCAAGCATGACCCTCCCAGTGTCAAAAGAGTCCAGACCACCACCCAATGTGAGGCTCCAAGGGAGAGTCCATGAGTTCTTGGATGAAGGAGTTCGCAGTGGAAATCTTGATGCGATCACAAAAAAAAAAAATTTAAAGCAGAAGGCACCAGGGGTTCCGCAACAGTAGATAAGGTCCCAAGAAAATTTAAAAACACAAGGGACGGGTAGAACATCCATAAATCAAGAGGTGTAACTCTCACAGCACTACAAAATAAGGAGAAGCATGCAGATGTAATAGGAATGGATAAGGGCTTTCACGCTACCGGAATTGGACTGTAGGTAAATTAAATGAAGGGCAGCTACTCAAGAAATGGAGGCTACAAAATGTAGAAGGATGAAGTCTCTCTTGGGGGATTCATAAATCCATACAAAGACAACGAAAAAACATGGCGAGAAACCAAAATTTCTTACCATCTAGATGCAAATCATCATGCAATCAACTAAATAGAATTACAAATTTTTATATGGGTGTACCTTAAGCAAAGACAAAGGTTTCGTTGCCACTGTTCTGCACTAGTGCTCCCTTCCGCTCCGCTCGCTGATAGCCGAGACTACACCGGTACCTCCCAGCCAATCGCTAGGGGTACTCTGCTTCCCCCTTAGTCCCCTGAGCCGCAAAGGGGGCACACACTATCCATATGGCACGTCTAGCTCCCAGCTCGCCTCGCAAGGCCGAGCTACCACTCCTATACGAGCTGGAAAATCCCAACTCCTCACACATAATCCGTCAAGTCACAATTCCAGCAACATAATGTTACACTAACAACCGATCCCCTTCTTCCTCATCTTCCCTTTATTTTATAGAGTTTTTAGAACCTCCAACTTTCCCTAAATCACATTTAAATTAAGTTTTAATAAAAATCTTTTAAATATTCTCCTTCACACAAGTGTCGTCCATCCCCCTCTTTCCTCCAATAATTATTTTCTTTAAATTTATTAATTGTCTCATTTCCCTCACCCACCTAGAGTTGCTCCTAAATTTACTCCTAGGTGTTCCTAGATTCCCTTTCAGGTTTAAATAATTTCCCTAAAATGAAGTTGTTAATTTAGTTCATTTTAGAAGGTTCTTAATTGCAGATTCCTTACTATGTTGACCTCGCTTTTTACCATAACTTCACCTCTTTCCCTTATTATGTTTCCCCCATTCCTTAGTTTTGTAATTTTTATTATTCCCTTCTTTCCCCTTTTTATTAGAGCCAAAATGGCAGTTGCACTATTTACTTTTTCCCTTTTATTATTAACTTAAAATCTTTTTATACTTCCACAAGTTAAATAATTTATTTCTTATTTACAATTTAAAACCACGGATTTTAATTAAATTATTACTCTCTTCATTTTACCCAAAAATTTATGAAGACTAAAACTATTACTTAAGTGGTTTTTAGTTTAAATTTTTATTTTTATTTTTATAGGGTCTTTTTCTTAAGGTTAAATAAATTTTACCCTAGAGAAGTTTTAGACTTAGGACTTAGATTCTGAACTGGGTGACAATTATTTAGGGAAGTTGTTTTAAGATTTTCTTAATTTGTTAAAAGTCTTAGGGCCATCGAGGTTTGTTCCTTCATCAATATCAACGCGACGTGCCCTTCAGGATGCACCACGTGCTCCAAGGGTGAAACTCACCTCGTTTGTTTCTTTTGCAGAACGTGCCCTTCAGGATGCACCACGTGCCCCAAGGGTGCCACTCGCCTCTTTTGTTTCTTTTACGTGACATGCCCTTCAGGATTCACCACGTGCCCCAAGGGTGTCACTCGCCTCTTGTGTTTCTTTTGCGCGACGTGCCCTTCAAGATCCACCACGTGCTCCAAGGGTGCCACTCGCCTCTTGACTGATTGGTAGACATCAATAACCTTTGGAGTCAACACTCCGCCAGGTAACCTTGTGGGAGACTAAGGTTTTCTAAGGAATAAGGCCCCCGCCTTATTGCGTGCCCCTTAGAGTCATCGTGAGCGACTGTCGCAATCTTCCCTCACGGCATCGTAGATCCTCTCGAACTAGGTAATTGTTAACCTACAGTTTGAGCCACGCCGGGAGTGCTAGTAGGTTGTGGCAGGGCTGTTGTTCACACCTTTGCCTCAACCTCTCTAGAAATCGTGTGTGGCCCCTTTACTGCATATGTGAGTCTGGTCGGCAAGCTATCACCAGCCTACATCATCAACAATCGTGTCAGAACATGTCCACATCATATCATCAAATCAAACGTACTAAAATCACAGTAAAAAATCAACCCCAAAATCACACTCCCTGACTCGATCCAGAGTCCAAGGGGTCCCGTCGATGCCTCTGCACCCTCAAGGTCAAAAACCCTACACACTCAATAAAACCGATTCAATAGCACCTGTCCATGTCAAATCAGTAAAACATCATGTCATTTATCATATCGCATCATAATCAAGGATAAATGTTTTCTTTTCATAAAAGTCCAGATCACTTACGAGCAAGTTTCCTCAAATAATAATTTTTCTGAGTGCGCGAGAGAGGGATGTTACAAATTTACTTATGAAGAGTTTTTTCTAACTAGAAGGTAGGGATAAAATGTTATTTCTAACATAAAAAATCCCATATGATATGGGTTTTCATTAGAAAATGTTTCTACTATGAGTGGATATATCACTAGTGTTAGGTCACTTGGCCCTCCTAACATTATGATTCCTTGTTTCCTCACATAGTTCCTACCATGTTTAAATTATGCCTAAATATCCAACACAAATCCAATAACTTGTCAATTTGAAGTTATATTATATGAATATAAATATCATCAATATAAATATTCATTAAGTCTCACTAGATGGTTTTAAGATGTGTTTTGTCAACCTAGTCCAAATATAAATGACTCTTGGCAATGAATATTTCTTTCTCTTGTTATTAAGTGAAGAAGACAAAAAAATGCAAAACTTGGTGTGAATTACATAATCATGTTAATCATTGAGTTTTTTATTGAAATTTTTGTTTGAGGCCATAACTAAGGGAACATATATCATAGCTTGGCCCCACTCACTAACCTAAGGAATCTTGATAGATTGGCTAATGACCATTACAGATTACCTAAAAAAAAATCAATCTATGAATATATTGACTCATTATAGAAATACCAACATTAACAAAGTAATATAGATTTTCTATTCATGGAAAATATCTTGAATCTTAGTGTTGATTCTTTGTGTAAATGTTTGCTAGAAAACACTTTGAACCTAATAAATCTATGAATAGGTTGACTCATTATATAAATATCAACATTAACAAAGTAATATAGATTTTATATTCATGGAAAATATCTTGAATATCAGTGTTGATTATTAGTGTAAATGTTTGCTAGCAAACACTTTGAACCTAGTTTTTAAGGATTTTGTGACTTGTGATTACTTATTTTTAATAACATTTTGTTTAGGACTCTTGTACACTAGGAAATTGTGTTAAAAAATGCGATGCACTCAAGAAATAACTTCTCCATATATATAGATTCTTGTTCTTGAACTACAATCATACAATATGACACTAGATTGTTCTTTGTTAAGTACAATGCCATATTCACTCTTTGCAATTCAATTCTATCTTTCTCATGGTTGTTTATATTTGATAAAAAAATGAATTCTACCTTTTTGCAAGATTGCTTTCAGGAATAGATCAATCCTAATGGTTTCTTTGAGGGTGCATATATTAACCTCAATGAATTGACAAGATGTACAAGAGATTACAAGATCAAAAGAAAAATGTGTATGGTTCATAGACAATAACTATCGAACCAATTCATTGTCATTAGGAAGTGGGCATCAAATGAATGAAGAAGTTGAATTGATTGTTCAAGTGGCATGTAAAGAAGAGGAACAATTGTAACTATCTATTAGAGATGGGCCATAAGAATATGGATTGCTAGAGATTGAGAGAGGGAGGTATATGTTTGAATATTAGAATTGAGAAGATGAAATTATAGGTCTCTACTTGATTGGAAAATACCACCAAAGTGGAAGACATTGGAAAAGACCACCAAAGTGGGAGACTGGTTACTTTTTGAGTAGTTTACTACACAAGTAGGTCACTCATGTCTTACACAAATCCAATAAGTTGTCAATTTGAAGTTATGTTATATGAATATAAATATCATCAATAAGATAAGCATTCGATAACTTTAGTCAATATGTCTGAATTAATAAATGAGTATAATAATTAGTTCCCATCTAAGACTCTTTTATTTCTATAAATTAGACTTTAACATCCAAAATGAAGTATTCGTTATAACTATTCCTATAGTCAAAGTGTCTCTACAATTGGAAATGACCACCATAGTGGAAGACATTGGAAAAGACCACGAGAGTGGGAGACTGGTTCCTTTTTGAGCAATTTACTACACAAGTAAGCCACTCATGTCTTACACAAATCCAATAAGTTGTCAATTTGAAGTTATATTATATGAATATAAATATCATCAATAAGATAAGCATTCAATAACTTTGGTCAATATGTGTGAAGTAATAAATGAGTATAATAATTAGTTCCCATCTAAGACTCTTTTATTTCTATAAATTAGACTTTATCATCCAAAATGAAGTATCCGTGATGCAGGAGCATCTACGACTTCATCAAGCGAGCCAGCGCGTGGAGGAAAGAACATACAGCTGGACACCGCCAGCACATACATTTTTGAATTGCTGTGAAAAGATTGTTGCACCGTCGTTTGGATGAAAGCATTCATATGAAGCGCCTTTATATTGTAAAGTAGATAAGAAGGCATTTAATAGTTTTAATGCTGTTAGATAGGAATTAACTGTAGATTAGACAGTTTTTGCTTTCGAGAGGGAAAACGGAATATAGGCACCCTCCTTTGTATTATGGTATTCAATTCTAGATTATCATTCTCTCATTCATACAGGAGCAAGAGAGAAAACAGAGCAGAGAGCTTGTGAAGAAACCCCATGTACAGACATTGAATTAATAGGAAAGTTTTGATTCAATCCCATGGATGTGTTTGATCTCTGTGTGTTGTTGATATTATGCTGTTGCATATTTGCTTCTTTATATGATTATCTTCTATATGTTGCGTATGTGATTGCGTATTAGGTTCGAAACCTGAGAGAATGAGAGAATAGGTTCCAATTGTTTCACTGTTTGAGCCAGGAGATTCCTGCATAGAGTGTAGTCGAATTCCTCTGCATAGAGTGTGTTGAGGAGGTTCAACAGTGAAGCACTTATTCTCGTCGACCAGAGTTGTGTTGGTCATTCAAACTGTGCAAGTGAGGGCAGGTCGGATTGAAGTCTCAGTAGTAAGGCTGAGAGAAGAAAGGTGTGGGTTATTGTCTTCGTGAACGCACATAGTCCGGAAGAACTCAACACTTCAAGAATTGCTGAAGTTCGAGTGTGAGCAGTTGGTACAAAGCCTCTAGAGGAGAAGAGGGACCAAGATCAGGAGGGATAGTACCCTTTTCTTCAGTTTCACAGGACGAAGCTGGTGAAGCAGAGAATTCTTTGAGAGGAAGAGAATCGACGACTTGAAGTTGTTGTGGAGAATCACGAAATCCCGCAGACCGTCAGAACGCGGAGGAGTTGCGAGGGAGTTAATTCGCAGGTGCACACGAGAATTGGGTTGCCATCGAACATCGACATATCGGGGTTGGTGAGTGCAAGAGTTACATGCACGTCGAAATCGTGAGTTGCGATTTCCCGATTTAATCGGAGCCGTCGATCGTTGGAGGGACAGGTGGCACGAATCTGGAGAATCAGGGTTTGGTGTTCGGAGTTTCCAACAGAGAGGAAACTTTGTGTCGAGGATTCGCGATCCGCGAAATCCCGAAGGTGATGAGGCAGAGTGGGGTCGAATGATAGGATAGTCCAGGCGGTGTTTGATCGAGAATCGACACCTCGGGGCTCGGGGTTTTGAAAGGCATGCTGTTGACATCGCGAGTGGAGATATCTCGATCCATAGACCGTTGACCATCGGCATTCGGGGTTCAGACTTTGGAGTTGCAAAATGAGTGCGCATAAGGTTCGCGAGTCCGCGAAACCCGATTTCTCGAAGTAACTGAACGGGAGATCAACATAGAGTCCTATGGGTAAAAGACTCCCGAGAGAGTCAGAAGAGCTTGGACTCTTTGGGCCTGTGTGTGATAAGAAGGTCCTGTAGGGCGACCGTGTCGTCAAGAGGGCAGGTTGCTATCAAGTGGTATCAGAGAAGGGTTAAGAAGTTCTCTTTGTTCAGGTAGCAGAGAGGAGAGGATACACCATGCCGCCCAGGAGAGAAAGGCAGTCACCTGATCGTGAGGACAGGGAGGCCCGAAGAAGGGGTAGACCGGCAGGGAATCCAGAGATGGAGCGTCAAATACGAGATCTCAGGGAGAGACTCGAAGAGATGGAGACCACCCAGAGGCGTGGAGCTGGTACAGTAGAGTTTAGCGATCCCGAGATTGAAGAGGAAGCTGGACACGACGCCAAAGAGGTCTCAGCAGAAGATGCTTCAACCGAGCGGTTGATCAGAGCTATTTCGAGGATGAGCTCGAAGACAAAGATGGACATTCCCGTCTATGAGGGAAGTCTAAATGCAGAGGAGTTGCTGGATTGGATTCGAGCACTCGACACCTACTTCGATTATGAAGACATCGAAGAGGACAAGAAAGTAAGGCATGCCGTCACGAAGATGAAGGGACATGCAGCCTTATGGTGGGACGAGCTGTAGGCAGACAGGCATTCCAAAGGCAAACAGAAGATCAAAAGCTGGGATAGGATGATCGCCAAGATGAAGGCGAAGTTCATTCCAAGATATTACCAGATCACTCTGTTCAGGTGCATGCAGAACCTGAGACAGAAGATGATGATGGTGAAGGAGTACACCGAGGAATTCTACAGGCTCAACATTCGAGCTTGTCATCGGGAAAGTGATGACGAAAAGGTGGCAAGATACCTGAATGGTCTTAGGTATGACATTCAGGATGAATTGAGCATGGTTACCATCCGAACAGTTGAGGATGCATACCAGATGGCTCTGAAAGCCGAAGAAAAGCTGAGCCGCAAGCAGGGACAACGAGGGCGAGGTAGAAGCCAACCTAGAGGCAAAGAAGTTGCCCAAGAAAGAACTCAAAAGCCCAATGAGGATTGGAAGAGACCTCAGGGAAGAGCTTAAAGAGGTGGAACCTCATGGCAGAGGCAACAAAATTTTGAGCCGAGGAGACAGCAAACAGATCAGCAAGGAGATTACACTGATGCCAATACATTTCCTCGTACCTGAGGTAGAGGAAGGGGCCGTGGAGGAGTCATCACATGTTTCACATGTGGTAAAGATGGTCATAAAGCCATGGACTGTCCAGACGGGAAAATGGACAGAGGAAAAGCTCACGTCGTTGAGGTGCAGAGGCGTGACGTGGAGGAGGAAGACACTGGAAGTGGGAAGTCACTAACAGTGCATAAGGTCCTTTTGAAACCTGAGAAAGAGGTGGACACAGCTCAGAGATGTCGACTTTTCAGAACGACTTGCAAGACCAAGGGATGAAAATGCAAGGTCATAGTGGACAGTGAGAGCACCGATAATCTCGTTTCGACTGAGATGGTGGAAAAGCTGGAGCTGAAAACGAACAAACACCCGAGTCCATACAAAGTGACATGGCTGCAAAAAGGACACCAGGTATGTGTTACAAAGCAATGCTTGGTCAATTTTAAAATGGGTGAATATAAGGATGAAATCCTGTGTGATGTCATTCCCATGGATGTCTGTCATGTATTATTGGGAAGACCATGGCAGTTTGACAGAAATGTTGTTCATGATGGGAGAATGAACCCATACACCTTGGAGAAGGATGGGAAAACACACACGTTGCTGCCAACGAAGGATAAGGAAGTGAAGCCAGAAGTTAGCAGCACGATACTTATCATGAGTGGGAAAGAGCTTCTCAAAGAGCTGGAGAAGGATGAGGATCCACAATTCTTTGTTGTCAGGAAGCCGAGAATTGTCCTGACAAGCACAAGAGTGGATGACTTGCCGGAAGAAATTCAGGAACTGCTAGGAGAGTTCGCTGATATCATCATGGACGAACTACGTCGTTCGTTACCACCGATGAGGAGTGTGAGTCACCACATTGAACTCATACCCGGAGCAAGTTTGCCAAATAAGGCAGCGTACAGGTTGATACCTCAGGAGAACGAGGAAGTCAAAAGGCAGGTACAGGATCTGCAGGACAAGGGACTAGTGAGAGAGAGTCTAAGTCCATGTGTTGTTCCGACAGTACTGAGTCCAAAGAAGGATGGAGGCTGGAGGATGTGTACAGACTCCAGGGCGATCAATAAAATCACCATCAAGTATAGGCTTCCACTGCCAAGAATGGACGACTTGATGGATTGCCTGAGCGGGGCAAATTATTTTTCCAAGATAGATCTCAAGAGAGGATATCATCAGATCCGGATGCGAGAGGGAGATGAATGGAAAACAACATTCAAAACAAATGAGGGTTTCTACGAATGGCTGTTCATGCCGTTTGGTTTGACAAATGCACCCAACACATTTATACGGCTGATGAATGAAGTCCTGCGGGAATTCATTGGCAAATTTGTAGTCGTATACTTGGACGACATACTGATTTTCAGCAAGACTAGAGCTGAACACTTGAGGCATTTGGCCATTGTGATGAGAAGGTTACAGCAGGAGAAGTTGCTGATCAATTTGAAGAAGTGTTCCTTCATGCAGACATAACTCATTTATTTGGGTTTTGTAATTTCGGCTAACGAATTGAAGATGGATCCTGAGAAGGTGAACGTAATCAGGAATTGGCCATCACCAAGGAATGTTTTCGAGGTAAGGAGCTTCCATGGACTGGCTAGTTTCTATAGGAAGTTCATTCGAAATTTCAGTGGAATCAGTGCCGCAATGATGGACACAGTGAAGAAGCAGCATAAAGTTTTTCATTGGACAGTTGAGGCTGAGAAGAGCTTCAATCTGTTGAAGCGGAAGATTACTGAGCAGCCAACTCTGGTGCTGTCGGATTTTCAGAAGACCTTCCAAGTGAAGTGTGATGCTAGTGGATATGCTGTTGGAGGGGTTTTAAGTCAGGATGACAGACCTGTTGCATACTACAGCGAGAAGCTGGATGATGCAAAGATGAAATACTCCACCTACGATAAGGAGTTCTATGCCATTATACAGGCATTGAAAAAGTGGAGGCATTATCTCATACCCAAGGAATTCATTTTGTACAACGATAATCATGCATTGCAGTTTGTTAGTCAGCAGGAGAAGTTGAATCAGAAGCATGCAAAGTGGGTAGAGTACATGCAGAATTTCACATTTGTGATCAAGCACATTTCGGGGACTGCGAACAAGGTAGCTGATGCCTTGAGCAGGAAGTGCATGTTGCTGCAGGAATTCAGGGTCAAAACCTTGGGTTTTGAAAATTTAAAAGATATGTATGCAGGTGACGCAGACTTTGGCGAGGCATACGAGGCAGCCGAGAACCTAGTTCTCAGGGATAGGAGTCTGTGGATAGACTACCTGATCCAGGGTAGATTGTTGTTTAAAGGCAATCAATTGTGCATTCCAGATTGCTCTATGAGAGAGAATTTGGTGAAGGAAAAGAATAGTGGAGGCTTAGCAGGTCATTTCGGACATGACAAAACATTCGCCAAGTTGAGCGAATCATATTTTTGGCCGGGCATGCGTGTAGATGTAAAACGGTTTGTCGACCGATGCCGGATATGTCAACATGCAAAGGGCCGAAAGCAGAACACAGGGTTCTATCAGCCGTTGCCGATACCTGAGAGGCCATGGGAGGCGATTAGTATGGATTTTGTGATGGGTTTACCGAGAAATCAGCGAGGAGTTTATTCCATTTTTGTAGTGGTGGACAAGTTCTCGAAGATGGCACATTTCATTCCATGTCATAAGACCAGCGATGCAACCCACATCGCGAACTTGTTTTTCAAAGAGATCGTGCGATTGCATGGATTGCCGAGAAGCATAGTCTCGGACAGGGATATGAAGTTCATAGGTCATTTCTGGAGGACGCTATGGAAGAAGCTAGGGACTGACTTGGCATTCATCTCTGCTTACCATCTGCAAACAGATGGGCAGACAGAAGTAGTCAACAGAAGCTTGGGGGATCTGTTGAGAAGCCTGGTGATGGAGCATCACAACAGTTGGGATCAGATCTTACCACAGGCAGAGTTTGTGTACAATGATTCTGTGAATCGGAGTACAGGTAAGAGCCCGTTCCAAATTTTGTATGGGACACAGCCGAGAGGAGTGTATGAGATCAAGGAGCTAGAACAGGCTGAAACTAGCAGCGTGAGGGCCGAAGAATTCGCTGAAGCAATGCAAGAACTTCACACGCAGGTGAAGCAGTGGCTGCAGAAGGCGAATCAGGAATATAAGCATAGGGCCAATCAGAGAAAGAGGCAGCTTCAGTTTGAAGTTGGAGACATGGTTCTGGCGCACCTGAGGAAGGAAAGGTTTCCAAGGGGAACATACAACAAGCTCAAGATGAAGAAAATCGGACCATGCAGAGTCCTAAAGAAATTCGGGGAGAATGCTTATGAGCTTGAGTTGCCAGAGGGCATCAGGATATCCCCGATATTTAATGTCTTGGACCTATACCCATATAAGGGAGAAGATGCAGGAGCTGGAGGTGTTGAGGAACCAGTAATCCAATGGCAGAAGCAGTTGCCAGTGGCACAGAAGCCCGAGATGGAGCGCATACTGGATAAAAGAGTTGGAAGAAAGACCAGGAGGAAGCAGTATTTTGAATACCTGGTAAAATGGAAGAACCACCCAGTGGAGGATGCCAGCTGGGAGACAGAGGACGTTATACAGAAGCATGGGCATACTGTACGAGAGCTCATGGACAGGAGCCCATGAAATCTTTTGAGCCGAGGAGTATGATGCAGGAGCATCTATGACTTCATCAAGTGAGCCAGCGCATGGAGGAAAGAACATACAGCTGGACAGTGCCAGCACATACATTTTTGAATTACTGTGAAAAGATTGTTGCACCGTCATTTGGATGAAAGCATTCATATGAAGCACCTTTATATTGTAAAGTAGATAAGAAGGCATTTAATAGTTTTAATGCTGTTAGATAGGAATTAACTGTAGATTAGACAGTTTTTGCTTTCGAGAGGTAAAGCGGAATATAGGAACCCTCCTTTGTATTATGGTATTCAATTCTGGATTATCATTCTCTCATTCATACAGGAGCAAGAGAGAAAACAGAGCAGAGAGCTTGTGAAGAAACCCCATGTACAGACATTGAATTAATAGGAAAGTTTTGATTCAATCCCATGGATGTGTTTGATCTCTGTGTGTTGTTGATATTATGCTATTGCATATTTGATTCTTTATATGCTTATCTTCTATATGATGCATATGTGATTGCGTATCAGGTTCGAAACCTGAGAGAATGAGAGAATAGGTTCCAATTGTTTCACTGTTTGAGCCAGGAGATTCCTGCATAGAGTGCAGTCGAATTCCTCCGCATAGAGTGCGTTAAGGAGGTTCAACAGTGAAGCGCTTATTCTCGTCGACCAGAGTTGTGTTGGTCATTCGAACCGTGCAGGTGAGTGCAGGTCGGATTGAAGTCTCAGTAGTAAGGCTGAGAGAAGAAAGGTGTGGGCTATTGTCTTCGTGAACGCACATAGTCTAGAAGAACTCAACACTTCAATAATTGTTGAAGTTCGAGCGTGAGCAGTTGGTACAGAGCCTCTAGAGGAGAAGAGGGACCAAGCTCAGGAGGGATAGTACCCTTTGCTTCAGTTGCACAGGATGAAGCTGGTGAAGCGGAGAATTATTTGAGAGGAAGAGAATCGATGACTTGAAGTTGTTGTGGAGAATCACGAAATCCCGCAAACCGTCAGATCGCGAAGGAGTTGCGAGGGAGTTAATTCGTAGGTGCACGCGAGAATCCAGTTGCCATCGAACATCGGCATATCAGGGTTGGTGAGTGAAAGAGTTGCATGCACGTCGAAATTGCGAGTTGCAATTTCTCGATTTAATCGGAGCCGTCGATCGTTGGAGGGACAGGTGGCATGAATCCGGAGAATCGGGGTTTGGAGTTCGGAGTTTCCAACAGCAAGGAAACTTTGTGTCGAGGATTCGCGATCCGCGAAATCCCAAAGGTGACGAGGCAGAGTGGGGTCGACCAATAGGATAGTCCAGGTGGCGTTTGATCGAGAATCAGCACCTCGGGGCTCGGGGTTTTGAAAGGCATGTTGTTGACATCGCGAGTGGCGATATCCCGATCCATAGACCATTGACCATCGACATTCGAGGTTCGGAGTTTGGAGTTGCGAAAGGAGTGCGCATAAGGTTCGCAAGTCCGCGAAACCCAATTTCCTGAAGTAACTGAACGGTAGATCAATAGAGAGTCCTGTGGGTAAAAGACTCCCGAGAAAGTCAGAAGAGCTTGGACTCTTCGGGCCTGTGTGTGGTAAGAAGGTCCTGGAGGGTGACCGTGTCGTCAAGAGGGAAGGTTGCTATCAATTCGTTATAACTATTTCTTTAGTCAAAGGGCCTCTACAATTGGAAAAGACCACCAAAGTGGAAGACATTGGAAAAGACCACAAAAGTGGGAGACTAGCTCCTTTTTGAGCAGTTTACTACACAAGTAGGTCACTCATGTCTTACATAAAGATGTGACCAAGACTCATGACAATATGTAGGACATGTGAAGCATAGGGGTATATTTACTTACCCATTATCATTAGGTCTCACTAGATGGTTTCAAGATGTGTTGTGTCAATCTAGTCCAAATATAAATGACTCTTGGAAATGAATATTTCTTTCTCTTGTTATGAAATGAAGAACATAGAAAAATGCAAAACTTGGCGTGAATTACATAATCATGTTAATCATCGAGTTTTTGAATGAATTTTTTGTTTGAGGCCATAACTAAGGGATCATATATCATAGCTTGGCCCAACTCACTAACCTAAGGAATCTTGATAGATTGGCTAATGACCATTATAGATTACCTAAAATAGAATCAATCTATGAATAGATTCACTCATTATAGAAATACCAACATTAACAAAGTAATATAGATTTTCTATTCATGGAAAATATCTTGAATCTTAGTGTAAATTTTCGCTATCAAACACTTTGAACCTAATCAATCTATGAAATACCAACATTAACAAAGTAATATATGTTTTCTATTCATGGAAAATATCTTGAATGTTAGTGTTGATTCACTGTAAATAACTACATTGCGATAATATGATAGTATGTATGTAACTCAAATTACATGTATTTATTCACAATGTTAAAAGTTCATATATACATATTATCGTGTTTTATACATTATATCACACAAGTTGGAGATGCCATGTTGCTATATTTAAATGTACACAATCACTATGCTATATTTGGTAATATTTTGACTCCAAGCCTCATCGTTCAAATATTCGTGGGTGCAGTGTGAGCTTTCAAGAAAAATTTCAAAAGTTTAATGTTATTTTTCTCTCAAATTACTCATAAAATTCGAGTCACTTTTATTGTTGAACAAGGATTCAAATTCATTTGGTTGACAAAATATGTTCTCTTTGCCACAACTCATCATCACGGATCATGTTTATACAATGTGCATTCATTTAAACTTATGAACAATACTAGTGGCAGGAACTACAATGAAACTCACATGCATGCTGTAATGCCTGTCATACACTTATATTACATTTTTGGTGACTGGGCAATAGTTTGATCAGTTAGATAAGTTTATATTTGATCAACATATATAGAATGAAAGAGAAACATTGTAAGTGAATACATTCTTTAAAAAAATAGACTTTTTTTAAACACTATAAAGGCAAATCATTCAGACCAAAACTGAGTAAGTTATTTATTTAAAATGCATACATAAAATCATTCCAATCTATTTTGAACTATCTCTGAAATCAAAGTATTTCCATCTTCTTGACAAGTGAAATCAAAGTCAAAGTAAGTTATTAATTACATTTATTTTAATTGATATAAAGATACTAGCAATAAATAAAGTTATTTCTTTAAACTTTTATGTAATTACACTCCTTTCTTGTTTATCTTCAACTTATTTGTCTAGTTTTTAATTACATTTATTTTCATTGATATAAAGTTTGATTTGATCATTGATCTTGTTTGTAAGTTATTCAATACATTTATTTTCATTGATATAAAGAGATCAGCAATAAATAATGTTATTGCTTCAAACTTTTATGTAATTACACTCCTTTCTTGTTTAGCTTGCATTCCATCCACAACTTATTTTTCATATTATCACTCCTTTCTTTTCTTTCTTAGCTTGCATTGGCACAAACCTTTATTTTCAACTATTTACACATGGTTGCATTTTTTCCTAAAGGATTTGTCATGTTATTAATAGGTACAATTCTTAGTCACTTGTTAGAGGGTGACTGTAAGTGAGTAATGTTATCTTTTCATGGTGGTTTAGTGGATGTTGATTTAAATGGATGTTCTATCTTGATGGTTTAGTGGAAGTTGACTCATAGGGATGATTTGAGGTACTTCACAACAAATTGTAGTGGATGTTGTCTTATAAAGATTATTCAAGAGGTATTTTCCAAGTAATTTGAATACATTGTAAGAAAATGAAATATAGTAAATAGAATTAGCTTCTAGAATATATCGTTCTTATTTATAGAAGGTTTGTATGGTCATAGGATCCATATGAGGTTTTCCATACTATATATGGTTCTTGATATACTTCCCATTGTCTAAGGATAAATTTTAATGTCTTAGGGAATAAAACTTACTTTCATGGTTCATGGACCATGCATAGGGTCTGAAACGACCACCCAAGGAATGCAAAGAGAAACTCTATCCCACAAATGTGATATGGAGGCCAATAAGAGGATTAGAACACTAGGAATTGGTATTAGGGTCCTAACTATGGTCCAAGGATGAACACTACCATCTCATGGCCTAAAAGATACTTTTAAGGCTCATGGACCATGCATAGAGACCCCGTAAAGGGAATCTTTAGCACCCGAGCATAACATGGGCACCATTATGAGGTTTGATGCATTAAGGATGGGTGTCAAGGCCCTAAAAAGTAAATGTGTATCTTACATGTGTCATATGTGCACCATTTCAAAGTTGTTTTCACCAAGTTAGGTTCTTAAGGCCTTAGAGAACTGTTTGAGAGTAAAAACAATGGTTTTAAATGTTGGTTGGCTCCTTTTTATTTTTTAGAAACTAGAAACAATATGTAGAAATGACAAGATTTTATAAGAAGAAAAAAGTAGATCTCTTGAGATCTTTCCAATGGTAAAAAAAGAAGAAAAATGGAAGTAAGGGTAAAAATTCATGACAAAATTATCATCCTCAAGGCGCTAAATTTTGAAAGGGGTCTAATATGTTACGAAATTAACACACATTATTAACACATGGGCATTCTATAATGCATGCATTTTATTTGAAATTGAATATGTTTTGGTGAGAGCATTTTTATTCACTTACATGATTGCTATCTTGGTTTCTTAAATTTGACATGATGACCATAGTGGCTCAATATGGAAAAACAACAAAACCTTCATTTCTTTGAATACCTTTGAATACCATTAATTTTCATGTTATTTTTAAATAGGCAACACAAATCCATCAATAATGAAACTTCACACATACATATTTCAATTTGCATGCTTGAAATATATAATTCAAAAAAAATATTATTGTTCATTGTTTTTTTTGTTTTTTTTCTTGGTATACATAATAATTTTGAAATCTGAGGCCCTCTCTTCCCCCTAGAAATTTATATGGCTTATGCATTTTAATAAAAAATTATATGATGGATTACTATAAACCAAGATCTACAATCTTAAAAACAAGGTTTATTGTAGATCTACAAGAACTATAGAAAAACATAGGATTTCATTAAAGGCCAATTCAAATTATAGAAAAATAGATAAATAGATGTCATTGTTGTTTCTCCTCCACCTACACAATAATTGTTGTGGTGGATGGTAAGAGAATGATGGATTTTATTGGAGATGATTATAATCCGAGGGAAATTGTAAAGGCAAGTGGTGCGTTGCTAGTCTGCAATTGAATAACAACAAAAATTATACCCTTTCCTCAACTTTTTCCTTTGATTAACTATCAACAAATTACTACAAACTTATGAGTTTTTTTCCTCGTTATGCACCTATCTACTTCTTAGGGCTTGTAATATCCTAAGTCTCACTCTTTTACTAGATAAGGGATAATTAATCATTATAAAAAAACCATAACTAAAAATTAAACTAAGTAAAAAATGTTGGAAATGAATAACCATTTATCTAATATATCACATTGGGAAACTATTACATGTTTTAAAATAGAACATTGCTAAAGAAATCATTACACTCAATGAAATTAAAAGATTAATATAAAATATATAGAAATGAAAAAAATATATATATCAGGGTTAATAATCACATGTACTATTGGCGATAGGTAAAAATTAATGGCAAAATTTTGATATGTTGATACTATATTTCAAAATAATATAATATTTCAAAATAATATATAATTAGTAAATGATAAAATTCAAGATGGATTCAAACACATAAATTAGCTAAAAAAATCATCAAAATAAATCTTAAAAGCTTTCAAATAAGATGGGAATGCCCACGGCTTGGCCACAGGGCTACCCCCCCGTGACCAAGTCACAATCTAGTAGACTGTGGCTTGGCTGTGAGGGCCCAACCCCGTGGCCAAGATGATGGCATGCCAACAATACTAGTAAATTACACCAACACACAAATGAAACTATTCATATATTCCATCAATTCTTAATTTGCGAATTCGTCCGAGCTCGGCGCACCAACTAAAATTAATATTAATTACGTTGAAAGGCGTATACCTATTGGAAAGTTCCACACTAATCACTCTTTTAATGATGAATTCAAAATGGATGAACATGATTTATTTAATAGATAATATTCTTTGTCGTCACATATGCTGAAGGGTTGTGATGTGATATGGTATTGTCCTGGCAACTCCAAATACAAGCGTTAGTCATTAGTAAGTGTAATTAACTAGTTTTACGGTAACCTTTTACTTTCTAACATTTCACTTTCTTCTAATTTCTATTCCTGTACTATATGCATTGGCAGATTGTTCATGGTAGATCGGAAATTATTTCTATTCCTATACTGTAATGTTTCACTTTCTTCCAATTTCTATTTCTGTACTGTATGCATTAGCAGATTGTTCATGGTAGATCGGAAATTGCTTTATTCCTCTACTGTATGCATTGGTAGATTGTCCATTCCTGTACTATATCCGTTGGGATATTGTTCATGGTAGATCGAAAATTTTTTCTATTCCTATTATGCGTTAGTAGATTGTTCATGGTAGATCGAAAATTCTTGCTATTTCTATTTCTCTACTGTATGCAATTTCTCACTATTGCTATTTCTATTTCTCTAAGTTACACCACCTTGCAATTTGGCGATGGACATGCTAGTGGGCATTTTCGCTTAGATTGTTTAAATTTGGGGTGATTGGATGCCTCGTTGTTATACATCTGAGTTGGAGGCCAAGTGCATATAGTAAAAACAAATAGGATTGTTATTTTGGGTTTACTTTTTTTCTAATTTTAGTTGTTATTGAATCTGTTTTCCATACAGTAAAAATAAATGGGATTATTATTTTGGGCTTAATTTTTTTCTAATTTTAGTTGTTATTGAATCTGTTTTCTATTATTGAATCTGTTTTCTGTTATTGAATCTGTTTTCTCTTGTGTTGTAGTTGTGAGGAAATAAGAAGAAAAAATGTTCAACAATAGAGCTGCAGTAAGGTGAAAGTGGACTCAACCCAAGTAGCAGAGCATAGTAAGGTTTCCATTCATCAGAAAATAGACCACAAAATTATGTTGCATAGATATGCCCTCTATCAGGTCATTCTCATCTCCACTAGCATCGAGTTCTTTTAAATAAATATATTAAGTCCATTAGTGATTAAATGAATGGTGTCGATCAAGACAGGGTCATTAATCATTAGTAAACTTGAACGAATCAAATTATTTACTGCATCATTTGTTGGGTCGATTATTTACTGAACTAAGGATTTTCATGGATCTGGTGTCAATTAGATTTTTCTTTAACTTACTGCCTGGGTAATTTTATCAGCTGAAAATTTTCGACTTTCAACAATCACGAGTTTGGGGCTGTGCTAGTATTAAATACTACAACTAAAATGAAAAAATTACATAAAAAAATACTGCAACAATACATAAAACTATTAAATACTACAACAATACATAAAACTATTAAATACTACAACAATACATAATTTTTTTTACATAAAACTATTAAATACTACAAATTGCAGATTTCCATAAGGAGAATTGGAGATTTTTAACCATGAAAAAACTGTAATCTCAATTATTGATTCTATTCGATTGTTTGTTGTTCACCATTTCCATCTGAATATAGATTTATATTTGTGAAAAATTATGCAAGGGATATCGAACACAGTTTAGTGTGTGGTACACATCTAGCTTGCCTGTACACAAGGTGGAAAATAGAAATATAGAAGAAAGTTTAAATATATATAATGGAATTTGAAAAACATAAACACCGTATTACATAGTACCTCTTTCATATTGTAACGAACCTCACATTTTGGTACGACAACAAGCCTCACATAACAAGTGCAATTTTATTTTTTATTTTGTGTGTGTGTAGGAAGGTAATAATGACATTATACGAAACATCAAAACACGATGACGAACACCACGCATGCTAAACGAAAACATAATTGCCTAACATAAAATCACTTCAAGCACCTAGAAGCAATGTACGACATTCAGCCAACGAAGAATAAGAATTTCTACCCACCCGTCCTACCCTGCAATGGTTAGGACCTCCAGGATACATAAGCAACGTTGAAGCCCAGATTCCCATCGATTTTGACCATTTAAGGTCTCAAGGTTGGCGACTATTCTGAGGAACAAGGAGGTGTCTACATCCCACCCACACAATTAATACAAGAAATTAGCTAATCTACAACATCAACAATCCTCCATTTCATCATTCTATTTTTCATGGCACAAGAAGTAAATAACCGACAACCATTCATTACATTGACGCTTCATGGCGATCAAGAAGAAAAATCTAAACATTATGCAATACATCATTCAATACCTTAAATTTTCATGCCATAAGAAATAAATTAAGTTTAAACCATCACTCATGAACAAAATTAAATAATCAGAAACTAAATATCTAAATCCATTATCAATTACATACAGTTTAGTGTGCGCAAAGAGTCAACTCAATGAGTCCTAATTCCATTATGGAGTTTGGGTGAGCAACAAGTCTCATTTACATTAACTATTCGACACACATGAGATCTCTAGCCACTTAATTAACCTCACGCATCATTAACCAGTGCACACGGACAATGTATTAACTACATCACTCATAGACAATGCAAGTCATGGCGCTAGGGAATCTACCCATAATTCATGGAAAAAAATTTAATTACTATTCCGAACAGAATTGTACAAAGTCAACAACTTATCAGTAACATAATTGTCATGCAAAATTTTATAAAAGGACCAAGTAAAAGATGATAAAGGTGGTTTTATTTCTACTATAATTCTTGGTCAACTTATTCATTTAATAAATAAAACTATATTATCATGAGGGTGTTCATTCTACTAATCCTTATCACCTAGCTCATTTAGAATAATAAAGGTAAACTTGTTGGACCCCGGTTTTTTTTTAAATATAAAAGAGGACATTGTTAAACTTTATATAATGATAATATTAATTAAGGAGAAGGGTGGACTAAAGAGAAGTAAATTGGAGGAATTTATTTTTCACTGTAAAGTAAAATAGGAACACTAGAATAGGTTTTAAAAAAAAAAGGCATTGATAAAAACACAAACAACTTTTAATAAATAAAGCTACTGCGCAAATCCTTATAATGAAACAACAATAGAAACAAGGCACCAACCCCGACTTCATTATTGAGATGAATCCAAGACACTGAAGGGTTTTCAAGAACGTAAATACACAATAACAAATCGCCACACATATTTTCAACCTTAAATTACCCCGATTTTCATGCGATCCATCTCCTGGTAGCACACTAACTCAGGCACTAGATAACCCACGCTGAGAAAAAAATAAAACTTTCTGAGTATTATTGTGCATGAATCCTTTAAAGTCGGTGTGAAAAACACGTGTTAAAATGAAGTTTGTGCCTAAAATATGAGTGCAATTGTCCAAGTCTGTCATCTAGCTTTATTGACCGAACCCAAAAACATGCTGTCATTAAATTAAGGAAATCTGTTGGGACAAGACAGGGTCTTTAAAGCAAGGCGATTTCCAAGATTAAGGCGATAGTCATTTTAGGATTGGGCATATCATGCATCCAGAGACATTTCCACCATTCACGCATGCACCCACTCAACATGTAATTCCCAACCCAACACAGAGGCACACTAAAAATGAAATGCAGGAAGGTAGCTCGTGGACACAGGAAAATGTCAAAAACTCAGAGCAGGAACCGTGGAACAATGTCATCTTGATAGTCAGTATCTCTGATCCGTAAATAGAAGTCGACTGAGAAAAATACATTGGGTGTGTGGTTATTGAAGCCAATCTCTAATATCAATCCCAAATCAAGTCTCAAAATCTAACAACGATTAGTCTTTACCCAGATTCCCGCACACATCCCACCAATAAAATCTCTTACCATTTATCAAATTTTGAATTCTGAAAACATATGCATCCATCTTGAATTGATCTGATGCGTACATGAATATGGACACGAAAAAAAAAAACAACTCAATTTTGTTACAAAAACTCATAATCTCAACCTTACATCTCAATGCTAAGGAAAATAATGACCTTGGGCATCCTCATAAACTTGGTATGAGGATATCAACGTTCATCTTACAGATTTATAGGTGATATCCAGACCTTATATATTGGACTTGTACACTAAGTTATAATGAGATTAGAATGCGATTATTATGCATTAAAGGAAATGAAATGTAAATAAGGATAGTGGATCTCCACCATAATGATATTGATGTAGTACATTACACTGTCATAATAACCTCCATGATCACATTGTTGTAATAAAGTTAAAATTTACGGAAATTAAAAGGATAAAAAAATCGTTGCCGACAAATGGGTAAATCTATAGTCAACACTGGTAATAATCACAGTCTACAATATTAAGCAATACATCCATCAACAATGGAGGGTAAAACTGAGTAAAAAAAATGAATGCAGCCTTGTGCAAAAATGAATGTAACGCCAAGAGAGAATTCTATGTGAGAAGTAAATCACTTAAGGGAAAAGCTGGGTAAATCGCCCAGAATTTGGCGGTGTGGAGGTTGAGTAAAGACTCCAAAGAAACATCAGAGACAAGCATACATAGGATCATGCAGATGAAATCAACCACCAGATCATAGATGTTTTACAGCACGGGAAAGGAGTGACGGCATAAAATAAAACATAGAGAGACAATAATTCTGCCTCGCAGAAGCAATAGTAGGAGAGAAAATATGCGGTGCATTCTAACCACAAGAAAGACACAGGGTTATAATTCTCCATCAATACACAAAATGCAAGGTTAAAATTTTATCCAACCACGCCTAAAGACACAACGCTAAAATTTGGGGATAGAAATTATAACTGCGGCGGAAGTAATCAATACAGGAAGGCGCAATGAACATCAATCAAGCAATAACAACCATTGGGTAGACGGTGAACATGTGTGTCCTTCTCTCATCATCCTCACACATAAAAGAAGAGCATTGAGATCCATAGGTCTTTTAACACTAAGGCGACGATCGTAGATCAGGCTCCTGGCCGACTGCTCAGGCGAGGACTGGTGAGCTAGGGATGAAGGCTAACAACCAAGAAGGTCACAAACAACACAACCAGCTGGTCAAGACGTGCCGAAATCCGAAGGCAATGGGAGTCAACAATCGTCGAGCTAGGATAAGAAAAGTTTCAGTCACCAATTTAAAGAAAACATCATTTTACTTTTCCATTAAATAAGCATATCCAAGCATAAGTCCTAATACATTCTACCATACAAAAATGAAGAGAGTGTACCGTTGCCAGATCGTTGCTCCGAGTGACGTCCTGCGTGCTCCGTGAAACTCCCACTCGTCGACCGTTAAGACTTCATTGATACCTCCTAGCCAATGCTAGGGGTACTCTTCTTCCCCCTTAGCCCCCCGAGCCGCAAAGGGGCCACACAGTCACTATCCAGAAATTTCGACTAGCTCCCAGCTCGCCTCGCAAGGCCGAGCTACCACTTCTCTCCAAGTTGGGTATCCCAACTCCCACAAGTAAATCAATCAAGTAGATATTTTTGTAGCGTAACGTTACGTAAACAGAAGATCCGCCAACATCCATCACCTCTCTTCATTATATAGTGTTTTTTGGTTCTTTACTTTCCAAAAATTCTCTTTTAGTTAAGCTTTTATAATTAATTTCCTAAAAATTCCTCTCCGTACAAGTGTCCCCCATCCCCTACATTCCTCCATAATTTAATTTCTTTAATTAATTAATTATCTTTATTTCCCTCACCCACCTAGAGTTACTCTTATAATCTCTCCTAGGTGTCCCCACATTCTCTTACAAGTTTTAATAACTTTCCCTTTCATTAAATTGCTAGTTCATTTTAAATTAGAAGGCTTTTAAATGGTAGATACTTTTTCTAAGTTTGACTTTCCTCTTTTTCCCTTATGTTCCCGTTTTTCCCTTTTTATGTTTACCTCTTTTCCTAGTTTCCTAATTTTTTAGATTTTCCCTCCTTCCCCTTTTAATTAGAACTCAAAAAGGCATGCGTGGAATTTAACTCTTTTTCCCTTTTTTTCGTTTAATTAGTATATTTTAAATTATCAAAAAGATAAAACAATTAATTCCCTTTTTTAATTTTATATCACAGTTTTTTTTTTCTTTTAGGAATAAATTAAATTTCTTACTCCCTTCATGTTACAAGATTTAACGAGGATCAATATTTATTATTTAAGTTGTTTTTATTATTATTATTATTATTATTTATTTATTTTTTTTCTTTTTTTCTATAGAAGACAAAATTTTACCACTAGCATAATTTAGACTTAGACCTTAAATTTCATACTGGACGACATTTAATTGGGGAAATTGTTTTAAAAATACTTAACGCGTTTTTCATCCTAAGGCCATCTAGGTTCATCCCTCTATCATTGACAACGTGACGTTCCCTTCAGGATGCACTAGGTGATCCAATGGTGTCGATCGCCTCATCTATTCCCTTGCACGATGTTCCCTTTAGGACACGCAAGGGAACAGATAACCCTTGGTAGACATCAATAACCCCTGGAGTTAATACTCCACCAGGTGAACTTGTGGGAGACTAAGGGCCTCTAAGGAATAAGGCCCATGCCTTATTGCATGCCCCTTAGAATAACTGACTTGGTAGACATTAATAACCCCTCGAGTTAATACTCCACCAGGTGAACTTGTGGGAGACTAAGGGCCTCTAAGGAATAAGGCCCATGCCTTACTGCATGCCCCTTAGAATCATCGTGAGTGACTATCGCAGTCTTCCCTCATGGTATTGTGGGTCCTCTCGAACTAGTTAATCGTTAACCTACAGTTCGAGCCACGGAGGGAGTGCTAGTAGGTTGTGGTAGGGCTTCTGTCCACACCTCTCCCTCAACATATCTAGTTGTCATGCGTGACCCCTTTACTCCATATGTGAGTTTGGTCGACAAGCTATCATTAGCCTGCATCATCAACGAATCATGTCAGAATATATCCATATCATATCATCTAATCAAAAGCACTAAAATCATAGTGAAACAATCAAACCCCAATGGTACACTCCCTGACTCAATCTGGAGTCCAAGGGGTTCCATCGATGTCTCTGCATCATTGAGGTCCAAAATCCTGCACACTCAGTAAACCAAGTCAATAGCAGTTGTCTATGTCAATGCAGTAAAACAACATGTCATCAACCCATAATGCCTCATAATCAAAATCAAAAGTTTTCATAGCATAATAATCCAGATCACTTGTAAGCAAGTGTCCTCAAAGAATAAGTTCCCTCAGTGCGCCAGAGAGGGATGTTATAGATATTTACTAAAAAATATTTACTTATCATTTATGGATCTTGAACTCATTTTTTTACATAAATATTTCTCTATTCTTATGCTTACTAAGCTACATGGAGCAACAATTTATTGTTCGTGAAAAAATTACATAAAACTATTAAATACGACAACAATACATAAAAAAATTTACATTAAACTATTAAATACTACAACAATACATAAAAAAAAATTAAAATTACAACTAAAACTAAATACAACATGGTACCTGGAGCTCAGCACACCAACGATTCCAACCGCCAACACACACCTTTGAAATGTCCGCCTACCGCCAACACAGACCTCTGAAATGATGCCAACCGCCAACAATGCCAACCGCCAACGATGCCAACCGCCAACACATACCTTTGAAACACTCATGCTCACAGATGCAGCGCTCACAGACGCAACACTCAAAGACGCAAAGCTCACTGTCATAGTCTTCCAACACACTCATAGGTGCAACTCTCACACTCACAGACACTCAGATAGAAACACCAACAAAGTTCGAAAAGTAAACAAATTCGATGTGTCGTTGATATATAAATCATTTTTCGGCCGAAAAATAGTTCAGCCGAAAGATAGTTTGGCCGAACTATCTTTCGGTCGAAAGAGTGTTCAACTGGAATATCTTTTGGCCGAAAACATATTGTTGGATGGAAAATATCCATTCGACTAAATTTTTACATGCAAATCGAGGGTGTCGTTACTGCACCGTTCGATTTGACGTTTCACTTTTCGATCGAAAACTAGTTCAGTCGAAAAATAATATCAGTTCGGCCGAAAAAATGTTTTTTCAGAATTTTGGAGATCTGATTGTCACGAAAGTGTTACCCACCTCCGTGATTTCACTCATAACAGTCTTAATTCTTTTTGTATATTTCAAAATTTCTAGTAGTATGTAAGAAACTTTTATTTGTTTATGCATTTCAAATAAAAATGCATTTAAATTTTTATATGTTATAGACTCTATTCTTTTATGGTACTCTGTATGACAAATGGATTTAATTTTTAATATGTTACAGAATTTTATTCTTATCCTTCACCAGTCTGTATGGCAAACACATTTACTCTTTTATATGTTACAAACTTTTCTTTTTTTATATATTTCAAAATAAATGGTGCTCAACAATGCAACTGTCATTTACTAATACCCCATGTTCATAAATGCATTTAAATTTTTTATGTTTCTTATCTCCTATTAATTTTATGTCATCATATATTTTCATCTTTCACCAGTCCATATGGAAAATGCACTAAAATTTCCAAATTTATTCTTGAATTGTAAACAAATTTTTTACTTTGTTATACACTTAAAAAAAAAATATGTTTGCTATATACTTTCAAAAAATATCATTTACCTTTTCCCCATCTTCCGTGATATACATGTTGCACACAAAGTTTCCATGATATGCATTTTGCACTGAACGCTTTGTTTCATTTATAATTCCACCCCATTTTCTAGAATTTCCTTTCTAACTTCACTTGCATGAATTGCACTGCCACACAACCTTGTTATTAATGATGTCTAAGCATGACTTTGAAAAAATCATATAAATGAAACTCGATTTGAAACTTTCTAATATGTATATTTTGAACTTTAATTTATTAAAACTATAATGAAAAAATCTTATGATCATTATTTCATTGTTTACATAAAGTGAAACATAATATTTAAAAGTATTTTTAACTAATTAAGAATTTATATTTTTATAAAATCTTATGATCATTATTTCATTGTTTACATAAAGTGAAACATAATATTTAAAAGTATTTTTAACTAATTAAGAATTTATATTTTTATATTTTTGATGGAAAATTTGAATGTTTTATTTTTTTAACTTTTTTCTTAATTATATATTTTAGTAGTTAAGATACTAATTAAAATTTTTCTTTTTTATTTTTAATAGAAAATTTAAATGTTTTATTTTTTAACTTTTCCATTGATTATATATTTTATTAGTTAAGATTATATATTTAGTGTGTTTTAGGGTTTTTAGCGTATTGAATAGATTTATGCATTAAAAACCATAATTTAACCAATATAAAGTTGTGATTTTGTTAACAATTTGTTTGTAAGATTATAGAGATAGTTGGGGAAAAGTAAAAAAAATCAAACTTTTAGAATACACATTTGTGGAATATAAGGAAAACGATTATGACTCCAAAATTTTAATAGTATGATCATTATTTTATTGTTTACTTAAATTGAAATATAATATTTCAAAGTATTTTTAATTAGTTAAAAATTCCTTTATGGAATATAAGGGAAAAAGTTAATAACTCAAAAGGTATTTGGAAAATTAATGAAATAAAATTCTTTTAGAGACCATCATCAAAATTGAAATAAAATTAATGAATCAACTCATTGCTTAATAGTAGAGAATCAACTCATTGCTTAATAAAAGAGAATGATCAGTCTCTCACTCTCTATTTACCACCAATGAATTATGATAATTTTTGCCAACTTAAAAAAAAAATATAACATTCAATATAATATTTTTAATTAAATTGACCATATTTTAATTTTTACCCCACATATATATATTATACCAATAAAATAATTATTCACTATTTTAAAGAAATTTTTGAATGGTATTAAAAGATATATAAAAATATTTAACAAATTAATTGTATTTTAATTATCATCTTTCCCTCTCTTATATATATATGGGGGAGCGGCACTAATACTTATATATATGTGTATGTGTGGATGGGGGGAGCGGCACTAATACTAGTATATTCAACCTTTATATTAACAATTATTTCACTATTTTAAGGAAATTGTTATATAGTATTAAAATATATATTAAATTATTTAACATTATGTTTTGTTCATTTATTAATTTTGTTGTTAGCAAAGGCTTAATTTCTTTCATTTTCAACATGGACTTAGTTGTTTTTGTGGCATGATTTAACAGAGAGACATCCCGATGAGCATGATATAGATCCCTCATGAGCATGATTTTTTTTATATATATGGGAAAATCATTGAATGTATGAGACGAGGGTATAAATAATGATGCCCTAATCATTTTGAGAATGGTGTGTGAATTATTATTATGAGGAAGTTAATCTCTCATGTTGATGTTCTTGGGTGGAAGAAAATGAAAGAGACAGAGACTTTCTGAAGGTGGCATGGAGGTGTGAGGTAAAAAGGAGCATGTGAAGTCTTGGAGATTGTGAAAAGGTAGAGATTGTTGTGGCTTGAGAAAAATAAAGACAGAGTAGGTGAAAATAATAGATTTGTTCATTAGAAAGGTTGTAGAGAAGTGTTTTTGTGTATTGTCGACAATTTAATAAGAATTGAATCCATAAATACAAGTTGAGGATATTGGTGTCTTCAGTACGTTGGTGCCTACGTCTTGTTGAGTTGGTGATCATTTAGTGAGATTAGTGTCTCCAACAAGTTCATGCATGAAAATATTGTACATGTAGGTGGGTTCCTACATGTGTTTCTAAGTTCGTGCTCAGGCAAAGGGATTGGTGTCTCTTTCTTGTAGAAATATTTCGATAAACATTTCATGGTTTTTTTCCATTTGGGTTTCCATGTTAAATATCTGTGTATTTTTCACTGTATATTAATTAATGATTGCTTATGGTTGTTAAAGTGATAAATTGATTAGTGTAGAACAATAAGAAAAGAAAAATAAGTCCAATATTGATTCAATTCCCCGCCCCCCCTCTCTTAACATAAGTAAGTGTGCCAACAACCTATTGTGTAAACTATGAGTTGATCATCAAACACTTGCACAAGATTGGAACCAACAAAATTATGCATAGGTGTGTCTTAGACAATGAGTGCGACATTATAATTTTGTATGAGGATCGTGAAGGTATTGTTGCGGTTCACAACATTGTCAAAGATATAAACATATTTTTTTTTCCACATTATTTTGGTGGCAATCATTATTTTTAGATACTAAGGAATATTGTAAACAATGTGATATTCGTCGATGCATCAAAAATCCTTGTCGATGGGATGAATTACCCTTGTTTCTGATCACATCCTTGGATTCCTTTGACAAGTGGGCTATTGAATTTGTGGGACTGATCGGTCCCCCAATGCGTGAGATACATGTGCACTACATTATTACTACCACAAAGTATTTGACATGATGGTCATAATTTGCTCCAATTAAGGATTGCACTACAAAAGTGGTCGCACATTTCATATTTGAGATTGCCATTACAAGGGTTGGTTGTCCAAAAGTGTTGATGATAAACCAAGGCATGAATGTCAGTAAAAATCACACTTGTGATTAGCATATGGTAAGTGATAGAGAATTCAATATCACTCTTATAAAGTTGGGGCCACTCAGATGTCTCATGGACACAAGAGTGGAGCACCGTGGTTAAGGTTGCAATTGGAAATCGTTTGAGGCAGTCAATGACACGATTGGTGCTCCTTGTCTTATATTTGATGTTTATATGGAACTACTGAAATTTTGTGGACCACTTTTGATGGAGTTCATTCTATAATTTTTCTTGTGTCTGCATGAACCGTAGAGGCTTTTGATCAGTGTGGATGATTGTTTCCTTCTCGAGAATGTAGTGCTTCCACTGTCAGAAAGATTTCACGATGGAATACATTTCTTTGTCATAAGTGGGGTACTTACGAATGACATTTGATAGTGTCTCACTGTGATATTCCACCGGATGACCTTGTTGAGTGAGGATTGCATCCACAACATAGTCTAAAGCATCGGTCTCAACCTCAAAAGGTTGTTGGAGATCAGGTAATTAGAGTACTGGAGATGATCACAAGCAATGTTTGAAATCATTGAATGCTTGTTGTTTTGACTTCCCACACACAAACTTTTCCTTTCCACCATCCTTGGTCACTTGGCCAAGGGCCCATGCAATATGGGAGAATACCAACATGAACCTGCGATAGAAATTGGAAAGTCCTAAAAAAATTCAAAGCTCTATTAGTATGGTAGGGGTTGGCCAGTCACGAATGACTTGGATCTTGGTTGGATCCACATGCATACCATGCTCATCAACAAGGTATCCTAGGTATTGGACCTTGTTCATATTGAAGAAGCATTTTTCCAAGTTAGCATATAACTTGTGATGTTGCAAAGTGTGAGGGACCCGTTGAATATGATGCAAGTGTTCTGCCCAAATATTACTGAAGATGAGGATGTCATCCAGATATACCACCACAAAATAATTGGTGAAGGGCCACAATATATCATCCATCAATCTCATGAAATTTTTTGGAGCATTTTTCAAACCAAAGGGAATGACTAGCCATTCGAAAATACCTTCTTTGGAATTGAAAGTAGTATTCCACATATTACTCTATTCTATTGGGACCTGCTGGTAGCTAGACGCCTAGTCAATCTTGCTGAAAAGATTATCTCCCTTGAGCTAGTCAAGAAGGTCATCTATTCCGGGAGTTGGGTATCGGTTCCTGATTGTGATTTTTTTTAGGACCCTGTAATCAATGTGGAGTCACGAAGTCCCATATTTCTTTTTTATGAGTATAAACGGGCTCCCCCAGGGTGAGGAGTTGGGTCAGATGTGCCCCTTTTGAAGTAGCTCTTTGATTTGTCACTTAATCTCCTCATTTTCCATCAGAGAGCGACGATAGACTGGTGCATTAGGTAGAGGTGCACTAGGGGTTAGATCGATTGAATGCTTGACCTGAGAATGTTGTGACACCAGGCTAGTGGGTGAGGATAAGATGTTGTTTTATTCTTCCATGATCTTTTCCACTTTCTTCTGTTTCATGTAGAGTCCATGTGCAGAGGCCATGGATGTGGCTAAGACCTTCTATTCACCTTGAGAGTTAATCATGAAGAAGACAAATTCTCGGTATCAGAATTGAACTTCGTACATTTCTTAGTAGAGATCAAAGAAATAGTGGTAGGTGGAGCTACCTCTAGTATCCTATACAATTTTCTACCAAAAGTAATAATAACACTGTGAGGTCTAGACTCATATGTACAACATTTCGTTTCCACAAATATGGTTGGCCTAAAATAACATCACAAATGTCAAGGGGGGGAATATCACACAATACCTCATCCTTGAAGGGCTTGATGTCATAGAGAATATGACATTGTTGGCTCACACGAAGGTTTCTTCCTTGGTGGAGCCACCTGGTAGTGTAGGGTTGCGAGTGTGGTGTCGTTGGTAGGTTAAAACGCTTGATAACCTCTACTAAGATCATGTTCTTTTGACTTTCAATATCGACAATGAAATGTAGTGGATAACCCTTCACCCACATATGTTCATCTGGTTCACTTGGATAGGTCGTGGTGGTAGTGACAATGGAACTCGGTTCTACGTTAATGATTAATTTCCCTTTGTTTGGATATGATTCAGAGTCAGAGCCTGCCTCTGACTCTAAGGATTTCATCTCAGCCACCAATAAATACTTTGAGTTACATTCATCGATATTATGCCAGGGGAGTTTATGGAATTCACACCACTTCCTAGTGTATTTATTCATCTTCTCATTACCCGTATTTTTTTACGTCTTGGACTAGTTGTCTTGAGGGGTTCCATCCTTACTCTATCCTTTGTTTTTTGTGTTGGGGCCGCCTCTTCCTTTCTTCTGCTGTGAGGAATTTGCAGATCCAAACTCATGCTTCTTCTACTTCAATTTCTACTCGATTTCAACAACATATCAGTATGTCATGCCTAGGGATGAGATGTCAAGAAACTCCATTTCTATTTGGATGTATCTATGAAGAAAATCACAGTACTTAAGCACCACATTTAATTTAGAGTCCTTGATACCTAGATTGTGGTACAAGGTATGGAATATATTTGTGAAATATGGTACTTTCTGGTCCCTTTCATGTCACAATGTGGTCCATCTTGTGTATTTGTCATTGTATCTTCCAACAAGGTATTATTTTTCCTTAATAATGCCCCTGAAAGAATCTCAAGTGGGTGTGATCACAAATACTGCATATTCCTCAGTGGCCCTTTGCTCACAGTAAGTTTCCCACCAATCCTTAACATGGGGGACAAATTTAAGGAGTGCAAAGGTAATATTTTCTCTATCAAAAAAATTATGGACCGAAAAATACCTTTCTAGCAGATTCAACCATTTATCTACAACATTCAAATCTATCAGGCCTTAAAAAAAAAGGGATATCAAAATTGGCGTGTACCTTGAAGGGGGCGGTGTCACCACTTGATGAATATGTGTCACCTATTGACAGTCTTCAAAGGATTTGTGCAAAGTTATCCATCATCTCATTTTTGTTTTCACGGGAGGGCTTCCTCGAGCAATAATTTAAGGGATATAATGCTCCATCGTCTGTCTTTTCTTTCACCATGGGAGGACATCATGATCGGTGGGGATGGTATTGCAAGGGATCAACCACTTCCAGTTCCAAATCCTTGTACCCTGACATCGTTGGGGACATGCACAAAGAAACAAATAAAGAGAATGCCTCTCTAATACCACTTATCCAAATTTATAAATGGGATGAAATGGAATACAAATGTATAACAAATAAATAAAAAGCGATGCAATAAAACCTATCTTTTATTAATAAAGAGAATATGCTTAAACTGTAAAAATGCAAACTGAAACAAACATGCTCGAATGGTGGAAGCTTATCTTTGAGAAGAGATGTGACAGCTATGCTCATTCGCAAGAAGATGGTTACAATAAGGCTCCAAAGGAACTTTTAACATAATGTATTAATGATAAAACCATAAACTACCAAAAACCTAACCCTAGGAGATGAATTGCCAAAAGTCATGTGGGCCTTGATGGGGTAAGTTCGTACATCAACTTCCTAAGGTCATAACGTTTGCATATGATCTTTGTTTTAGGCACATAATAGCTCATTGGAAAGATATATTTGAGGAATACACATGTTTCTATCATATTCTGGATAAAGACTATTATGTAATAGTGTTGATCCCAAAAAACGTTGTTTAGGGCCTCAAAACGGCCTCAGAAGTTTAGTACCCAAAAAACTAGGAAAAGACTACCAAAATGAAAATTGTTCTTTGATCTAGTGGAATAGGTGGGTGGCCACCAATATACACGTGGATCAAAAGAATTTCGATTTGGCCATATCATAGAACATCAATGTAGTGTCCCCAAGGCCGAGCCCCATTGTAAACCATGTTCTGAAAGGAATTGTACTTATGTTTTATAGGTTGGTGAGCCAAGTTTTTATAAGCTAGAGGCTTATGTGTTTGTTAGGCCAGGGAGCCTGAGGTTGTATATGTAATCACGCATAACAATTAATAAAATATAAACACCGCCATGTGCAGACCGACCATGATGAATGAGTGAAGGGGGACTAAGCATCCATAGAGTGGGAAAGGAATTAGGGGCTGGAAGGTGGGAAAAGGGGCTAAGCATTTGGCCTAGGGGGCTTAAGCCTGGGAATAATAATATTTAATATTATTCCAAAAATAACGTGTGCATTTTATGTTTTCACTTTTATCCTAAGTTCCTGGCAAGGGGAAAGAATGCAAAGGGGATGCATGCGGATGGAATGCATGCAGTTCCAAGGGTGACAAGTGTCCACCCTGGTGCATGCAAACAAAACAACCGAGATGAGCCATGAGAGGAGGCTCTCTCGCTCTCTCTCGCTCCTCCATTCCACCTGACTACCTGAGCGGGTAGGGAGTGTTGAACAGTACGACCGACCCAACCATTGCAAGAATACCTCGTGCATTCCTGAGAGTCAAGAATCCCGTGTTGTCTTTGATAGTTCGAGTACATCCTCTATCCGATTGATCGAGCCTATGTGTGGAGGCTCTGTCCCGAAGCCGTGACCCTAAACCATTCTGCCATTGTTGAACCCATTGGAAAGCCTGTGTTTGGCTCTATAAATCTAGGTACACCTCTATTCTGTGAGCCGAGAAGCATGTATTTGTATTTACAGTTGGCTACGATGACCACGCAGAGCTGGACTGCACATGACTTGATGGCCAGTGCGAGTTGTGATTGAGCATGTGTGTGAACTCTCTCTAGGTGAGGGAGGTGGATGTTGTTTTAAGAGGTTTCTTCCAAAGAGTGTCCAGCGCCAGCTTCAGGCTCTGAGACTTCCTGATCCGGCCTATTGCCGAGACCCAGAGAGGGAGGTTAGCACTGATGGACTGTGCTTGTGAAGGTGTATTCTCCCGGGTGGAACATGCATGTGGGGAATGAGAGTCTGATAGTAGTGGGTGTAAGATGGCATCCTGGAAAGAATCCTTCCAAATTTTATGTGTTGTTTTCCCTGTAACCTCAGCCTAGCCTAGATTTCCTTGCCCTTGGATGGAGCTTAGTCCCAGCTCGGGGGTGACCCATTACTGAGATGATGAGCAGTGTGGTCTAAGGCTCGGAGGTTCGTGGAAGGCCTGCACTTGGTTGGTGGAATCTACCACTGTTAAAAGATAAGTATCTGATTATGCCTTATTCATGTTTTGGCAGGACTGTGCTACTTATGTTATCATGATTTCCGCTGTGTATATGAATTAATATGAAACGCTATGGATTGTTATTTATAGAGTAAATAATATTTTTACTCTGAGCTTAAATGTGTTTAGTTGTTGAATGAATATGGATCATATAATACACGTATGAATTATGTATAGAGAGTGGTGTTATAGTCTTCTTTTAATAGCGATTAAGCCTTGGTATCCAAAAAAGGGGCGCTACAGTTTGGTATCAGAGCCAAGGTTTCGACACTGAGCCTAGATGGGCTAGTGGAGCAGTCTTTGGACCAAGAATGCGAGGGGAAATTGGGTCTGGAAGGCCAATTTTGGACCCTGGTTTTCTCCAAAGTGTCAAGGAGTTACTTAACAAGTTTTTGAAGCTCAAGAGGTACAGTGGTGTTATGAAACAACAACCAGTGTGGCATAAGTCCACAGGGAGAGAGGACTCCACATCAGAAGTGTAGGAGCTTTAGGATCTATTCGGGAGGGAAGATAAACCCTCATGACCGTTAGATCTGGAAAGTGTGCACGGGGTTTAAATCCCTTTGGAATTGCATAGGAGTGTGGAAATTGCGATACGCGAAATCCCGAATTAGTCAGGACCATCGATCAAAAAGAACATGTGGAGAGCGATCAACCTTTCAATGACTCGTAACTTGAAAATAATCAATGGGAATAAATCGATGTTTTGGGATATAGGAGGTGAGAAGAGGTGAACACCCTCGAAACCCGAAATCCTGAAACAATATACACCATATATTGTGGGAGAAGAACTTGACCGTTGGATCAAGTAAGTTAGTAGATAGTGATTTCATGATTTCGGCAAATGGAAGTTCAAGATGTGTGGATGCATGAAATTCCGATGCCCAAAACCCTAAAACGTCGAAAGAATTTGCACCGTAGATCTGAGAAAGATTTGACCGTTGGATTTTACTAGGAATAGAAGTGGACACATGAATGTGTACCATGTGCCAGTGGGTCGAGGAGAAAAGTGAGAGTGGTGGAACCGATGACGTTGTTAAAAAACAACGTGGACCCTCATTAACGTGTCATGTGCTACCATAGTTGTGGGTGACCACTGTACTATGTGGGCCCGGAGGGTAACGTAAATCGAAATTTCGGAAGTCGAGGGTTGGAAAGGAAAGCAAGTCTGAAAGCCTCGTGGGCCGAAACCCTGAAACTAGAAGTCTCGAAATTCTGAAGTGTCGAAAATTAAAGTTTTGAAAACCCAAAAATTGCAGAGTCGAACGAGAGCTCAGAAAACTGATTTGAATCAAAATGTCTTTGGTTCTTGTTTGTATTGGCTTATAAATGTTGTGGATTGTTACTAAAGGTTTAATAGCCTGACAAACTTCGAATTTAATTGCACAGTGCATGTGAAGAGTTCAACGGAGGTTAGGACTCCAGTTAAACAATGCCGAGTATGGAGTGGGGAAGGGTGCAGATTACCCCCGAAACAGAAGATGAACAGGAAGGAAAGGATGTTAACCTAGGAGTCGAAGGATCGAACTCCAATGGGCATGGAAAAGAGAAGGACAAGGAATGATACATAATGTAAATCATTGAAGGATTGCAAAGAGAGGCCCAGGCTCGCCGAGCTGATAGTCGAAAGCTCATGAAAGTCAGGGATCGACAGGGTGTATTAAACATAAAGTTTTTGAAGAGCTTGGAAAGAATAGAGAAGAAAATTGAGAAGGGAAGAGACTCAAGTAAGACATAGAGTCGTAGAACCCATGGCAGAAGAAGTAGGTCGAGGAGTGGTAGTCAACATCTTAGTCTCTCCCAAGGACATTTTGATAGGGAGACACATAGTAGTTCAAGCCCGTCCCCTACCAGAAAACATCGAAAATCTGGAAAGGAGGAATTGAAAGGGGATATGAACAAGATTAAGCCTCCAACATTCAATGGAGAACATAAGAAGGAGGAATATGCCGAGACCTGGTTGCTTGGCATGAAGAAATATTTCCAACTGCAGAATTATTGAACCCATGCAGAAGGAATAATTGCAATGTACCAACTGAAAGGAAAAGCATCCATGTGGTGGGATTAGTTTGTGCAGGTGTAGCACATCCGAGAGAAAGAGGTCACTTGGAAGGAATTTAAGAGGTATTTCTAGAAGAAATACCTGACTAAAAGATACTATGACAGGAAGATGAATGAGTTCTTTGAACTCAATCTAGGCAGCATGACTATTGATGAGTATGAATGAAGTTTTCTAGAACTACTGAAGTATGTTCCATTCATCAAAGATGAGGCTTTCAATATTCAAAGATATCTAAGTGGATTTCCACCTTCCATGAGTGACAAGATTCAATATGATGATCCTAAGACCATGGAAGAAACCATAAGAAGGGCAAAATGCTTGTATGAACAGCAAGGAGAAAGGCATATCCTTTGAAAGGCTTGGAATGATCAGAGGAAGTTCAAGAAGGAACAGAGGTAGAAGGGAAACAAACCTTCCTTTTTTAGAAATAGTCTTCAGGAACAACCATCATTTAGAGAGCCGAAAATGATTAAAGAGGGAGCACAAAGACAGAGACAGATGCCCATTCAGTGTTGGGGCTGTCAAGGAAACCACAAGTACAGAGATTGTCCCCATAAAAATGGTAAAGCGAGAACTATACATACTATTCAGCAAGATGAAATAGTGGGGGATATGGGCAGCAAAATGACGAGGATCTACATAGCCCTGGACAACAAGCAAGCAAAATTTCAATTGCACATGATTGAAGTGGAAGGTACGATCAACAACCGACCACTTGCTATTTTAATTGATTCAGGGGCTAGCCATAGTTATGTAGATCCTAGAGTGGTGGAGAGTTTGCATCTAATGAGAAGCAAACATGAGAAGCCTTGGTTAGTGCAGTTGGCCACAGGGACCAAGAGGAAGGTCACTGAATTGGTTAAGTTGTATTCAGTGGACATGAAAGGAATGAGCACTAAGGTTGAATTGAACATTCTGCATTTAGGCTCATACAATTGCTTAATTGGGATGGACTGGTTGGACCAGCACCATGCCCTTTTGGATTGCCGCAACAAGAGGTTTACATGCCTGAACGAGGAGGGAAATCAGGTAACAGTCCAAGGAATTCCCAGAGCCGTGGCTGTGAGGGAAATCTCAGCCATGCAGCTGAAGAAATGTTATCGGAAAGGCTATCAATTATTTGCAGCTCGGGTGGAAGAAGCATCCCGAGATGAAGTCTCGAATCTGGAAGACCATGAAGTACTCAAAGAATTCAAGGACATATTTTAGGAGGTACCTGGACTACCTCCGAAGAGGGACATCGATTTTTCTATAAATTTGATGCCTGGAGCAGCTCCAGTTTCGAAGGCTCCTTATAGAATGTGTACACCAGAGCTGAAAGACTTGCAATTGTAGCTCGAAGAGCTACTAAAGAAAGGCTACATTCACCCCAGTGTATCACCATGGGTAGCCCCGGTCCTATTCGTGAAGAAGAAATATGGGACGTTGAGGTTGTGCATTGATTTTTGGCAGTTGAATAAGGTCACTATCAAGAACAAGTATCCTCTACCAAGGATTGATGATCTTTTTGATCAGTTGAAGGATGCGAAGATATTTTCAAAAATAGATCTCCGATCAGGATATCACCAAGTGAGAATAAATGATGAGGACATCAACAAGACTGCCTTTAGAACAAGGTACGATCATTATGAGTTCATAGTGATGTCGTTTGGGCTGTCCAATGCGCCTGCTATTTTCATGTGCTTAATGAATGGAGTGTTCAGAGATTATTTGGACAAGTTTGTCATAGTCTTCCTGGATGACATCTTGGAGTATTCCAAGATAGAGGAAGAACATGAGCAACACCTAAGAATGGTGTTGTAGGTGTTGAGGGAACACCAGTTGTACGTAAAACTAAGCAAGTGATCTTTTTATCAAAGGCAGATCCATTACTTGGGACACATTATATCTGAAGAAGGGATCGTTGTGGATCCTGAAAAGGCATAGGCCATTCGAAAATGGCCAGCCCCAAGGAATGTGGCAGAAGTTAGATCTTTTATGGGTCTGGCGGGCTACTATAGGAGGTTCATAGCTGGATTCTCAAAGATCGCTCATTCTATCACTTCCTTGCAAAGGAAGGAGAAGAAGTTCCAGTGGACTGAAGAATGTGAGAGCAACTTCCAATGATTGAAGCAGCTGCTAACTAGTGCTCCAATCCTGAAGATTGCAGATCCAAATAAGGATTACGTAGTGTGCACAGATGCATGTAAGGAGGGGCTAGGAAGAGTTCTCAACCAAGAGGGATTTGTAGTCTGTTATGAATCCCGAAAATTGAAGGAGCATGAGAAGAATTATGCCACTCATGACTTAGAGCTGGCAGCAATTGTCCACACCTTGAGGAAATGGAGACATTACCTCATGGGCAAGAGATTCAAGTTGAGAACATACCATAACAGTCTGAAGTATTTATTTGATCAGTCGACCTTAAATGCCAGGCAAATCAGATGGCTGGAGTTTCTGTGCGAATATGACTTTGATATCAAGCATATCAAAGGGAAGGAAAATAAGGTGGTTGATGCACTCAGTAGAAAAGTGCACGAATTACATGCTACAGCCATTAGCATGTACTGGACTGAGATGAAAGACAGAATTTTGGAAGCTGCAAATACTGATTTGCAGTACAAAAGTCTTGTAGCAAAGCTACATCAGCGTGAGAGACCACAGACCAAGGAAAGTCACACCTTGGGAATTGATGGTTTACTTCTGTATAAAAATAGAGTGTATGTACCCAATGTCTGAGAATTGAAGCTGGAAATTCTAAAGGAGATGCATACCATGGATTATGCTGGACATCCCGGTTATCAGAAGACTATGGCAGCAGTCAAAGGCCATTATTTTTGGTCGGGTTTGAAGAAAGAAATCGTTGAATACATCGCCAGATGTATGGAGTGCCAAAAGGTTAAGGCTGAGTACAGGCACCCAACAGGGTTGCTGCAGCCTTTACCCATTCCTGAGTGGAAATGGGATGTGGTAACAATGGATTTTATCACTGGACTACCTAGAACAAGCAAGCAACATGATTCAATCATGGTGGTGGTGGACAAGCTTACTAAAGCTGTCCATTTTATTCCATTGAAAACCACCCACAGGGTAGTTGATGTTGCTGATATCTTTTTAAAAGAAGTTGCACGCTTGCATGGAATTCCTAAGACAATTGTGTCTGATAGGGACCCAAAATTCACTTTGAATTTCTGGAAAGGACTGTTCAAAGGATTCGAAATGAATCTGAACTTTAGTACAATGTATCATCCCGAGTCTGATGGACAGATAGAGAGAGTGAACAGAGTAATAGAAGACATGCTAAGAACGTATGTGATGGATAAACCATCAAGGTGGAAAGACTACCTACATTTGGTAGAATTCGCCTACAATAATGGGTATCATGCATCATTGAAGATGAGCCCATTCAAAGCACTTTATGGAAGAAAGTGAAACACTCTAGTAAGCTCGGATAATCCAGCTGACAGAGTAGTAGTTGGGCCTGAGCTACTCAAAGAGATGGAATACCAAATGATAAGAATTAAACATAATCTAAAAGCTGCCCAGGACAGGCAGAAAAGTTATGTTGATAGTAATAGAACCCATAGAGAATTCAAAGTGGGTGACCATGTTTTCCTGAAAGTGAAAACTAACAGGAGTTCCTTGAAGCTGGGAAGTTGCGCCAAGTTGGCAGCAAGATTTTGTGGGCCATTTGAGATCCTGGAAAGGATTGGGCCAGTTGCATACATGATTGCATTACCTGCATCTATAACTGTACATAATGTATTTCATGTTTCACTTCTTAATAAATATGTACCTGATGCTAATCATGTCATCGATTGGAATGTGATTCAAGTGGAACCAGAAGGTGTCCTGCAAGTGCATCATGTACGCATATTGGACAGGAAAAGAAAATAGCTTCGAAATCAATTCATAGAGCTTGTAAAGGTCCAGTGGACCTGGTATGGTCCTGAGGACATGACATGGGAGCATGAAGAGGTTATGAAGGCAGAGTACCCGCATCTTTTTGAAAATTTTGAAAGGCTTGGAGAGACAGTGTGAGTTGCACTGAGGACAGTGCAAAAATAAGGGGTGGGGGATTGTAGTGTCCCCAAGGCCGAGCCCCGTTGTAAACCATGTTCTGAAAGGAATTGTACTTATGTTTTATAGGCTGGTGAGCCATGTTTTTATATGTCGGAGGCCTATGTGCTTGTTAGGCCAGGGAGCCTGAGGTTGTATATGTAATCACGCAGAACAATTAATAAAATATAAACACCGCCATGTGCAGACCGACCACGCTGAATGAGTGAAGGGGGACTAAGAATCCATAGAGTGGGAAAGGAATTAGGGGCTGGAAGGTGGGAAAAGGGGATAAGAATTTGGCCTAGGGGGCTTAAGCCTGGGAATAATAATATTTAATATTATTCCAAAAAGAATATGTGCATTTTATGTTTTCACTTTTATCCTAAGTTCCTGGCAAGGGGAAAGCATGCAAAGGGGATGCATGCTGATGGAACACATGCAGTTCCAAGGGTGACAAGTGTCCACTGTGGTGCATGCAAATAAAATAGCTGAGACGAGCCATGAGAGGGGGCTCTCTTGCTCTCTCGCTCTCCTCCATTCCACCCAACTACCTGAGCGGGTAGGGAGCACTGAACAGTACGACCGACCCAACCATCGCAATAATACCTCATGCATTCTTGAGATTCAAGAATCTCGTGTTGTCTTTGATAGTCCGGGTACATCCTCTATCCGACTGATCAAACCTATGCGTGGAGGCTCTGTCCCGAAGACGTGACCCTGAAGAATTCCACCATTGTTGAACTCATTGGAAAGCCTGTGTTTGGCTCTGTAAATCCAGGTACACCTCTATTCTGTGAGTCGAGAATCCTATGTTTGTATTTCCAGTTGGCTATGGTGACCATGCAGAGCTGGAGTGCACGTGGCTTGATGGCCAGTGCGAGTTGTGATTGAGTCTATGTGTGATCTCTCTCTAAGTGAGGGAGGTGGATGTTGTTGGAAGAGGTTTCTTCCAGAGAGTGTCCAGCACCAGCTTCAGGCTCTGAGACTTCTTGATCCAGCCTGTTGCCGAGACCCAGAGAGGGAGGTTACCACCGATGGACTGTGCTTGTGAAGGTGTATTCTCCCGGGCAGAACAGGCATGTGGGGAATGAGAGACTGATAGTAGTGGGCATAAGATGGCATCCTGGAAAGAATCCTTCCAGATTTTATGTGTTTTTTTCCCTGTAACCTCAGCCTAGCCTAGATTTCCTTGCCTTGGGATGGAGCTTAGTCCCAACTCGGGGGTGACCCATTGCTGAGCTTATGAGCAGTGCGGTCTAAGGCTGGGAGGTTCGTGGAAGGCCTGCACTTGGTTGGTGGAATCTACCACTGTTAAAAGATAAGTATATGATTATGCCTTATTCATGTTTTGGCAGGACTGTGTTACTTATGTTATCATGATTTCCACTGTGTATATGAATTAATATGAAATGCTATGGATTGTTATTTATAGAGTAAATAATATGTTTACTCTAAGGTTAAATGTGTTTAGTTGTTGAATGCATATGGATCATATAATACCTGTATGAATTATGTATAGAGAGTGGTGTTATAGTCTTCTTTTAATAGTGATTAATCCTTGGTAGCCAAAAAAGGGGTGCTACAATTAGGGTACGCCAACAATTATGATGACGCATTCCAAAAGGTAGATCAATTTTGTTACAAACCACACCATGGGAATCTGCAGTGGGTTAGTAAAGGTACCCGAGATCTTAGAGTCGATCAGAGATTAGAAACTCCACGACACACACTCTTGAATATCTTCCCAGTTACTTATACACCCCGCCACTGCCAGTATATTCATATGTATCCTCCATTTATCCATAAGTAAATATCCCATCAATTTTCCTTTAAGAATTATCCATGGCCATACAACCAACAAATCCTATTCATTTAAGAATTCTAGTTCCCCAGTGAAGTCTCAAATCTGATGGCATTTTCCAGTAGACAAATGGTTACCTAGAACTCATAGTCCATACTAGTGGCCCAAAGTCCTATGGTTTCCTTCTCACATCAGTTGTAGCTTCATATGGAACTAATGGGAAGGAGACCCAATGATGCAGGAGCATCGCTCACTCATCAAGCGAGCCAGCGCATGGACCAGAAAGGATAGCTGGACAACGCCAACACACATTTTGAAATACTTGAAAATTGTCGTGCCGCTCTTTAATGAAGTCATTCATAAAGAAGTGCACTTGTATTGTAAAAGGGACCTTGAGACTTTAAGCTCTCGTCCTTAGGTAGTTGAGGCATTTAATAGATTTAATGTTGGTAGATAGGAAATTTATTGTATATTTGATAGCTTTAGAATTCGAGAGGGAAACGGGATATAGACACCCTCCTTTGTACATTGTAACATATGAGAAACAGGAGCAAGAAGAGAGCAGAGCAGAGAAATTGTGTGCAGAACCACCATGTACAGATATTGAATTAATAGAAAGCTTTGATTCAATTCCATGGCTGTGTTATTCTCTGTGTGTTGTTGATATTATGCTCATGGATGTATGTTTTCCTTGTATGCACTCACTTTGATATGCTGTGTATGTGATTTCATAGTTGAATTGAAATATGAAAGAATGAGTGAATGAGTTTCAATTGTTTCTCTAAGTGAGCCAGAGAATTCCTGCAAGGAGTGCAGTTGAATTTGTCCGCAAGGAGTGCATGACTGCAGGGTTTACTTAGGGATAGCTTTTGTTCTCATTCATCTCAGAAGTGCAGATTTGGCACTGGAGCTGTGCAAGGCATGCGCAGGCTGACCGAGGGCTCAGAGTTGCGATTCTGAGTAAAAGGGAATTAGGACTGCCGTAGGTGAGCGCGCAGGGTCAAGGAAGCTTCAACAATTGGTCGTGTTTGAAGGTTGCCGCAAGGAGTGCGTGCAGCAAGTCCTCATAAAGACTTGTGAAGTGAAGACAAGCTCAGGAGGAATAGTTCCTTAGTGCTTCTATGGAGGAGGACCAGGAGAAGGTTCGAGCCGGAGGAAGTCTTGAAGCAGACGTAATCCTCAAGGAGGAGAATCAACGGCCAGGATTCGCAGGATAGACTCGCGAAATCCCGTCGACTGTCAGATCTTGGAGGAGTTGCGAGTGATTTATCTCCTAGGAACAGGAAGAACCAACAGCCATCGGGTTTTTGCTTATCGGGTTTTTCGGAGGTAAGAGTTACATAGTTGTTGAAATCGCGATTAGCGATTTCTCGATCTACTTGGAGCCGTTGATTGCTAGGGGACAGGTGGCACGAGATCCCGGTAAATCAGGATTTCTTCATTCGGGGTTTTTGAATGCAAAGGAATTGTGAACTGTGAAATCGCGATCCTGCGATTTTCGATAGAGAGGAGAGAGGAAGTGATGTGGCGAGGAGATAGCGCACGTGCCATCAGAGTTCGGGGTTCGAAGATTTGTGGTGCAAGTGAACCGTGACATTGCATGCGCCAATTTTTCGATAGGGGAATCCCCAACAAAATGGAAACGTTGACTCTTTGACCCATCGGGGTTCGGAGTTTTGGACAGCATGAGAACCACGCACTTAGGTTTCGTGATATCGCGAAACCCGATTTCCCGACAAGCGAAGGGGAGATCAGTGGAGAGTTTCTGTGGGTAGTGAGAACTCCCGTAAGGAGTTAGAAGAGTGTTTTAACTCTTCGGGCTTGAGACGAAGAAGGTCCTGGTGATCGCGAACAGTCAAGGGGTGATGGGTCTATGTCACCCAACCTATGATTCACCAAGGAAATGAATTCAGTCACCAAAAAATCCCATGAATTTTTCTTCAAAGTTGTGGTAGGACACCAACTCTCTAGGTTGGGAGTGGGTGGGCCGTTGCCATGGATGATTACCTTTTTTTATGTTGAAAACCTAATTCTTTGGGATTCCCCATCTATTAGTTTTCGTATTCCACATATTCCCTACTATACTCCAAGTTGAATCAGAGAGGAGGAAGATGATGGTCAGGGTTGATGGAGACTTGATTCAAGGACAACTTTTGGCAAGTTCTCGAGTAACTTGGCCAAGTTATAGGTTTAGTTATTGGCATATTTTTCACTCAAATTAATGGAGAGAATGCTTGAAAAAATTTACCTATTTCCAGTCCATACCAAGCTTGGAAAAAAAGAATTCGAGAGCTCATACTAGTCTATCCAAATCCATTTTTCAACTCAAGGTTTGCTTGACTCATTCTAATACATGTGTCAGGATATAACCATATCCCATATGGATGATTTTATCTTACTCAAACTTGGTTACGCCATAGCCAAGTTTGATTCTTTGGTCATAGTCAAGCATAACTACGACCACACCCAAGTAGGATGATTTGATCTTGCTCAAAGCCTCACATGGACATACCATTCAATATGCTTCAGTTAGGTATCAATTCAATCTAGAAGCGTACACCATAAACAATGTCAATGGCTCGAGGAAAATCCAATTAATAATATTGGGGACCTCTTGAAACCTACGTTTTTATGTTATTTGTGGGTGTTCATATACCATCTTTGCGTGCACATATTAGTAGCTATGTGAAAAAAGGAATAAGGCATGCACACCAACCAATTTTTTTGCTGCATATAAAAGAAAATATAGAAGATACTACATCCAAGATGAATTAGAAGAATATATTTGGGAATCTTCTTGAATGATGAACAAGGACATCCTGGGAGATTGTGGCAAATATTATGGATGAACTAGCAAGTTTGTTATGATTTCCACACTCCAAGGAGGATACATGGGCTACATAAGGATATAAGAAGCGTGTAGAACTAGAGATCATTAGAGAGAGTGGAGTATAGAAGAAAGCGAGAGAGTTCTAGGGAAAATTATTCATAGGTAGATGGAGTCAAGTGCAAGAGAGAAACATCCATTTTTGGGAAGAAGTTCGTTTGATTTTTATATGAGTCTTGTCTAAGTTTTGTATAAGCTTTGTATGAGTCCTAAAAAAATCCTGAAAAGAGTCTGTAAGGGATTCAGTTCTAAGTAGAACATGAATAGATAGCACATATATCAATGTAATGTAATGGATGTATAATGAATGAGAGCATAGTGAAATTCCATGTGTAATATGAATATGTTGTTGTACTGATTTTGAATATTAATGGATATAATGCAAAGCCACATTTCTCTCTATCAATTGATAGGTGTTCTCTAATTTAAATGAATGTTTGTGTTAATGGTTAATTCTTGTTACTATGTTTATGGGTTATGAAGAATGAATGAAACCTTGATGGTTTTTCCTATGTGCATTATCACTTCACATACGACATAACACCAGATGGTCTTTGTGATTCTCATGGAGTCTTGAGTGAGACCTTCTTTGGTCCTCACTCGAAGATTATATGATAATTACTTGGGGTTTTGTTGGTCAATGCTTGATGAACCCTTGGTCATCAACTCCCCAATGTTAGGATAGACGTGAGACAACGAGCCAACATGAATAGGAGAAAAACAAATTTTAGATTTATGTGAATAGGAAAAACAAATTTGATGGGAACTCAAGAGGTATATAAAATGCTAATCAAATATTAATTTTTCATCCTTTAAAAACAATAAAAATGTATAATTATACAAAAAAAAGAGTGCAATACTACATTTTGTGTAATTTCACTTATAGAATTTTTTTAGAAACATATACATTGAACATAGAATTACTTGTTGGAATCAAGAGTTAGTTTTTAACTTGTCCAGAAATTTGCAAGGATAAACACTTACTTCATTCAAAATTTTCCATGCATTAAATGATATTAATATTTTTTGAAAAACATATCATTATAAAGACAACAAAATTCCCTGCGGTTTTTTTTTTACTGCTCATCAAAATTCACAATGCAAATATGAGTTTCAAGGGATTCAAATTAAAAAATATATGAAATTTTAAATTTTCATTGCCACATTTCAATAAAAAGTGGGAAACATATTCTTTGATTTACTAGGATCCTAAATGAGGAAATACACACTCTCAACACCCACAACTATATCATCATCTAGTCTAGGCGTACTCTCAACACCCACAACTATGTTGTCATCTTCTCTAATATTGATGGAAACTTAGAAGTTTCCTTCATTGTGCAAAAACATTAACTTGTCTTCGTCTATGGGTCGAAATATTTTGTGACCCCACCACATGGTAGATGACCATTGATGAAGGATAATTCCTAGCATTACAATGATCCTAAACTTTTTCTTATGTTTGCTTATTTTTTTCTCTTTTTTGTGATTAAAAAAATTGTAATGTAGTGCAATATTACTTGTCCATGGTGAATTTTCTTCCATCATTGAAACATGAAGAATTATATTTATAATTTGAATAGTTAGTTTAGTTGTAAGGCTAAATTCTAGGGAGCACAAACAAAAATATGAATTTTGTGAATAAATAAACAACCTTTGACTCTCCTTTGATTTGGTTTGTGTAGTGTGGATCATTGTAGATTCAAAGGCCATGTGAATAAGATATATGAATGTAATGGAGTCTCTAGAGCTTGGATAATATATTTAATAAATAATGTAGATTTTTTGTTGTGGTATTTCTACTTATTTTAAATTAGATTTCGTAATTATGTCGTTATTTCTACTAAGTGGTTTATTACTATGGTGTATTTGTGATTATCTTCAACTGAACTATAGAGGATGGTGGTTGCATGTTTAAAATTGGAATTAAATATCGTTTATGAAAAGTTTCATTTATAATTATAATCATTACAAACAATATTCTTTTTTCAATTGTAGAAAAGTTCAATGAAAAAATTTGGAAAATTTCCTATGGGATAATGAGATAAGAAAAAATGTTTGTAAGGGAAGATCTCATTGTTGAATCTAGATCAAATTTGGACCATTTCATTTGAAGTATATTTGTGGATGTTAGAGGTAAGATGTATCTTTCATTTTCTAATGAATTTTATAGAGCAAAATATAGTGTTAATTTGATTCAATATACTACATTTGTTTATGGTACTTATTTATTCTATGATGTTGGATGTTATTCCCAAATATGATTCTAAAAGAATTTTTAAATGATGTTATAACCATACATACAATGCTAAATGCAACACTATAAACATACCCATTATGTCAATATGACACTATTAGCACACCCACGACATGAATACGATGCTATTAACAGACACATGATGTCAATACAACACTAATGTAATGCATATTTTTGTGTATATTTCTATAAAGACGCAAAAAATGATGCAATGTCCATTCATGCAGTCCAAATATAATGTTATTTCAGACACATGATGTTAATACAACACTAATGCAATGCATATTTTTGTGTATATTTCTATAAAGATGAAAACAATTAAAATGATAAAATGTCCATTCATGTCGTCCAAATATAATATTATTTTAAAATAAGTGATGCAAACCTAGTCACCAATAAAACACACATTCATATGTATATAAGAGCGATGCAAAATACAATGTGAAAGAACTTTTAACGAAGTAAAGTTTGATAAAAATGTGAGGTAAAGAGACTTTTAACAATGAAAATAAACTTCTAGTGAAGAAAGTATGATACAAAACATGACGTTTTCACTCTTTCGAAGAAAAAAATGATACAAAGTGGATAGTGTGGATAGTGTGACATAAAACATGACTCAATTATGACACAAAATGATGTTACATCGACATATAAGTTGAACTATGACACTAGTTAATGTTGCATCAACACATAAGTTGAACTATGATACACATTAATGTTGCATCGGCATATAAGTTGAAAATCATAATGCAAGTCAATTCTAATACAATGGAAGTTTTGATGTCCCAATTAAATTGTCAAAACAAATCACTACAAGGAAACATGAATTCGACGCTATGGCCTTGTATACTAGTAGGGCTACAATGTGGTTATTAGTTACCATCAAATTCTCCACTAAAATGGTTAGATATTGAAAGCCACTCAACTCTCTTTACTTTGATGGCAACATACACAATTTAGAGGGATTGTAAATTAAGGATAATTCTTGGAAGGGTGTATGTGACCCTTTTAATTGGTCATCATATTCATCTTATATGTTAATATTATCATAGTTTTGTCGGGTAGTCTAGTTAGTTGGATCTTCCGTTGCTAAGTTTTTGGTTCTCTGTCACAAGATCATGAGTTCAATTGGATCTATCAAAGTTAAACAACATGATCGGCTAAATATATCCTTTCAAATGAATGATCCAGAAAAAAAAAATGTTAATCTTACCATAGTGACCTAGGTCTTTCCAATTACACCCTAGTGTTATTTTGGTTTATCAATCTAAAATATGTGATACTAAAAGCATCCATGTGTGAAATTTAATAACATCGAAAATAAATTAATGAGATTAAAGTGGAGAGGGATGGGTGACATGACATATTATTTTGTTCTATCAATTTAAAATATGGGATACTCATACTTATGTGAAATTTAACAAGTGTTGCATGACAACGAAGTCCCTCCTAGGTTAGTCCCTGCTAGGTTGGAATAGGAGTAAATGCATGGGTTGCAAGTTGTAGTACATGTGGTATCCATGCAGAATTAAGTACTCCTGAATTAGTTTTATTTGAAATTTATCAAAAATTATTAGTGTATGGTACATCAACGGAGGTTCCTATTATCTAAGATTTATAGTACATGGAATATTTAATAAATAACCCATGGAACCCAACAATTACGGAGTCGCGGGTTCAGATTTTTCATTTTTCATGTCCATCACGTTCCATGATATACATTTTGCACCCAATACTTCCACCATATACATTTTTCACCCAACAATTTCATCATATACATGAGACTAGTAATTTATAGAATATTATAACAATATATATAGCATTATATAAATTACTATAAATATTGGTACAATGTTATAATATTATATAAATTACACAGTCTCATGTATATGACATAATTGTTGGGTGCAAAATGTATATGACAGAAGTGTTGGGTGCAAAATGTACATGACAAAACAAGTCGGACATGAAAAATGAAAAATGTGAACCCGCGATTCTGCCAATGTGCGACTCTGTAATTGTTGGGTGCAAAATGTATATGACGGAAGTGTTGGGTGTAAAATGTATATCACGGAACAAGATGGATATGAAAAATGAAAATTAAAAATAAATTTCACATTTATTGGCATAAACAAAATTAAAATTCCAAAATTTCAAATTTACATTTAAAAACGTTAAAAATAATATTGAATAAAATTTAAATATTTGTTTATACTATTCATTAATGAAAAAGTGTTATAAAATTATATAAATTACTATAAATCTTGGTACACTGTTATAATATTCTATAAATTACAATGTTATAATATTCTATAAATTACTCAGTCTCATGTATATGACAGAAGTGTTGGGTGCAAAATGTATATCACGGAACAAGTTGGAAATGAAAAATGAAACATGTGAACCCAATATAAAAATGAAAAATAAAAATAAATTTCACCTTTATTATTATAAACAAAATCAAAATTCCAAAATTCGAATTTACATTTAATAACGTTAAAAATAATATTGAATAGAATTTAAATAATTGTTTATACTATTCATTAAGTAAAAAGTGTTATAGCATTATATAAATTACTATAAATATTGGTACAATGTTATAATATTCTATAAATTATTCACTCTCATGTATAATTCGAATTTACATTTAATAACGTTAAAAATAATATTGAATAGAATTTAAATAATTGTTTATACTATTCATTAAGTAAAAAGTGTTATAGCATTATATAAATTACTATAAATATTGGTACAATGTTATAATATTCTATAAATTATTCACTCTCATGTATATAACGAAATTGTTGCGTGCAAAATGTATATGACGAAGTGTTGGCTGCAAAATGTATATCACTGAAGAGTCTGGACATGAAAAATGAAAAATGTGAACCCGCTACTCAGCCAACCCGCCACTCCGTAATTGTTAGATGCAAAACAAGATGGACATGAAAAATGAAAATTAAAAATAAATTTCAACTTTATTATCATAAACAAAATCAAAATTCCAAAATTCCAAATTTACATTTTAAAACATTAAAAATAATATTGAATAAAATCTAAATACTTCTTTATACTATTCATTAAGTTAAAAGTGTTATAGAATTATATAAATTACTATAAATCTTGATACAATGTTATAATATTCTATAAATTACTCAATCTCATGTATATAACGGAATTCTTGGGTGCAAAATGTATATGATAGAAGTGTTGGCTGCAAAATGTATATATGAAACATGTGAACCTGCTACTCCGCCAACCCCCTACTCTATAATTGTTTGGTGCAAAATGTATATGGCGGAAGTGTTGGGTGCAAAAAATATATCAAGGAACAAACTCGACATGAAAAATAACAAATAAAAATAAATCTCACCTTTATTATCATAAACAAAATCAAAATTCCAAAATTCCAAATTTACATTTAAAAACTTAAAAATAATATTGAATAAAATTTAAATAATTATGTGTACTATTCATTAAGTAAAAGGTGTTATAGCATTATATAAATTACTATAAATCTTGGTACAATGTTATAATATTCTCGGAATTGTTGGGTGCAAAATGTATATGACAAAAGTGTTGGGTGCAAAATGTATATCACTGAACACCCTCGACATAAAAAATGAAACATATGAACCCTCTACTCTGCCAACCCATGACTCCGTAATTGTTGGGTGCAAAAATGTATATGGCGGAATTGTTGGGTGCAAAAATGTATATGACGAAAGTGTTGGGCGCAAAAAGTATGTCATAGAACAAGATGGACATGAAAAATAAAAAATAAAAATAAATTTCACTTTTATTATCATAAACAAAATCAAAATTCCAAAATTGCAATTTTACATTTAAAAATGTTAAAAAAAATATTGAATAAAATTTAAATATTTGTTTATACTATTAATTAAGTAAAAATTGTTATAGCATTATATAAATTACTATAAATCTTAGTACAATGTTATAATATTCTATAAATTAGTCAATGTAATGTATATGACGGAATTGTTGGGTGCAAAATGTATATGATGGAAGTGTTGGGTGCAAAATGTATATCACGGAAAACAATAGACATGAAAAATGAAAATTGTGAACCTGCTACTCCGCCAACCCGCGACTCCAATGTAATGTATATGACGGAATTGTTGGGTGCAAAATGTATATGGCGGAAGTGCTAGGTGCAAAAAGTATATCACGGAACAAGGTCGACACGAGAAATGAAAAATAAAAATAAATTTCACCTTTATTATCATAAACAAAATAGAAATTCTAAAATTCCAAATTTACATTTAAAAACGTTAAAAATAATATTGAATAAAATTTAAATATTTATTTATACTATTCATTAAGTAAAAAGTGTTATAGCATTATATAAATAACTATAAATATTGGTACAATGTTATAATATTCTATAAATTACTTAGTCTCATGTACAAAATGTATATGGCGGAAGTGTTGGGTGCAAAATGTATATAACGGAACAAGCTAACACGAAAAATGAAAAATAAAAATAAATTTCATTTTTATTATCATAAACAAAATCAAAATTCCAAAATTTCAAATTTATATTTAAAAACTTTAAAAATAATATTGAATAAAATTTAAATATTTATTAATACTATTCATTAAGTAAAAAGTGTTATAACATTATATAAATTACTATAAATCTTGGTACAATGTTATAATATTGTATAGATTACTTAGTCTCATGTACAAAATGTATATGACATAAGTGTTGGGTGCAAAAAGTATATCACGGAACAAGGTGGACATGAAAAATGAAAAATAAAAATAAATTTCACCTTTATTATCATAAACAAAATCAAAATTCTAAAATTCTAAATTTACATTTAAAAACGTTAAATATAATATTGAATAAAATTTAAATAATTGTTTATACTATTCATTAAGTAAAAATTGTTATAGCATTATATAACTTATTATAAATCTTGATACAATGTTATATTATTTTATAAATTACTCAGTCTCATGTATATGACGGAATTATTGGGTGCAAAATGTATATGACAGAAGTCTTAGACATGAAAAATGAAAAATGTGAACCGGTGACTCCGCCAACCCGTGACTCTATAATTGTTGGGGGCAAAATGTATATGGCTGAAGTGTTGGGTGAAAAAAGTATATGACAGAACAAGTTGGACATGAAAAATGAAAAATAATATTTGTTTATACTATTAATTAAGTACAAATTGTTATAGCATTATATAAATTAGTATAAATCTTAATACAATATTATAATATTCTATAAATTTGTAACATCCCGCTCTGGCGCACTGAGTGAACTTATTCTTTGAGGACACTTGCTCGCAAGTGATCTGGATTATTATGCTATTAAAACTTTTGATTTTGATTATGAGGTGTTATGGGATGATGACATGTTGTTTTACCACCTCAACATAGACAGGTGCTATTGACTCGGTTTTACTGAGTGTGCAGGATTTTGGACCTCGAGGATGCAAAGGCATCGATGGAACCCCTTGGACTCCAGATCGAGTAAGGAAGTGTAGCATTGGGGTTTGATTGTTTTACTGCGATATTAGTGCATATGATTAGATGATATGATATGGATATGTTCAGACATGATTTGTCGATGATGCAGGGTGATGATAACTTGCCGACCAGACTCACATGAGGAGTAAAGGGGTCACAGATGACTACCAGAGATGTTGAGGGAAAGGTGTGGACAACAACCGTACCATAGCCTACTAGCACTCTCATCGTGGCTCAAACTGTAGGATAACATTTACCTAGTTCGAGAGGACCCACAATGCTATGAGGGCAGACTGCGAGAGTCTCTCACGATGATTGTAACGGGAACGCAATAAGGCGGGGGCCTTATTCCTTAAAGGCCCTTAGTCTCCCACAAGTTCACTTGGCAAAGTATTGACTCCAGGGGTTTTTTTTGTCTACCAAGTCATTCAAGAGGCGAGTGAACCCTTGGAGAATGTGGTTCATCCTGAAGGGAACGTCCCGCAAGAAAAATGGAAAGAGGGATGTGGCACCCTTGGAGCACATAGTGTGTCCTGAAGGGCATGTTGTGTAAGGGAACATATGAAGCGAGTGACACTCTTGGAGCACCTAGTGTGTCCTGAAGGGCACGTTGCATTGTTTTGATAAATGAATGAACTTAGATGGCCTTAGGATGAACAATGTGATAAGATTTTTTAAAAACTTTTTTCCTAATAAAATGTCGCCCATCACGAAAATTAAGGTCTAGGTCTAAATCATGCTAGTGGTA
>ML783291.1:226183-238445 GCA_009831015.1 Picea engelmannii
TTAAATCTTGTAAGACGAAGGGAGTAAGAAATTTAATTTATTCAAGAAAAAGAATAAAATGTGTTGGAATAAAATTAAAAAAAAAGAAGGAATTAATTGTTTTATCTTTTTGATAATTTAAAATATACTAATTAAATGATAAAAGGGAAAAAGGGTTAATTTCCACACCTGCCTTTTTGAGTTCTAATTAAAAAGCGGAAAGAGAGAAAATCTAAAATATTAGGAAACTAGGAAAAGAGGTAAACATAAAAAAGTAAAAAGAGAACATAAGGGAGAAAGCAAAAATTCAAACTTAGTAAAGTATCTACCATTTAAGATCTTTCTAATTTAAACTTAACTAGCAATTTAATGGTGGGGAAAGTCGTTAAAACTTGTAAGAGAATTTGGGGACACCTAGGAGTAATTCTAGGAGTAACTCTAGGTGGGTGAGGGAAATAAAGATAATTAATTAATTAAAGAAATTAATTTATGGAGGAATGAAGGGGATGGGTGACACTTGTATGGGGAGGAATTTTTAGGAATTAAATTTTAAAAACTTAGCTAAGCAAGATTTTTGGAAAGTAAGGAACCACAAAACTCTATATAATGAAGGGAGGAGATGGAGGTTGGATCTCTTATGTTTGTGTAACATTACACTACAGAAATATCTACTTGACTGACTTAACTTGTGGGAGTTGGGATACCCAGCTTGGTGAGTAGTGGTAGCTCGGCCTTACGAGGCGAGATGGGAGCTAGTTGAAATCTCTGGATAGTGAGTGTATGGCCCCTTTGAAGCTCAGGGGGATAAGGGGGAATAAGAGTACCCCTAGCATTGGCTGGGAGGTACCGGTGTAGTCTCACCAGTCGGTACGTGAGAGTTGCAAGGAGCATGCAGGACGTCCACTCCGAACAGGCAACGGTACACTTTCCTCATTTTGTATGGTAAATTGTTTTAGAACTTATGCTTGAATCTACATTTTTACTTGGGCGAGTGAACTGATTGTCTAGATGGTTTTCCAAAATTTTATTAGTCTATCTCGATGATAGATCGGCTCCCATGGATTCATTTCCCTGCACATCTTGACCACCTTGTTGTGTTGATTATGAACTTCATGGTTGTTTAGCCCTCGTCCCTAGCTCACCATTCCTCGCTTGAGCAGTCGGCGAGGAGCCTGATCTACGGTCATCACCTTAGCGTTAAAAGACCTATGGATCTCAATGCCCTGCTTTTTTTTTCAAGGATGATGAGTGAAGGACGAACCTATTAGCCATCTAACCTTGATGTTTGTCCCTGGCTAATTGTTGATTCCGCCATTTGGCAACGACCTCTGCATGTGGATTATCTTGTGTCCTGGTTGGTTTTCTCTATGCCTTGACTGATAAAACCCTTGCAATCATTCCATGACCCTTCCCATTGGATCCTTGTGTTCTCTTACTATTGTTTGTGATGTATTGGGGTATTGTGGCAATGAAAAACAAAATGAATTCATATTTTCATTTTACATTGGGTATTCTGGCAATGAAAAATGAAATGATTTTTGGTCTGCATTTTTATTTTGGGTATTTTGGCAATGAGAAACAAAATGAATTCATCTCTGCATTTTACATTGGGTATTCTGGTAATGAAAAACGTAATGAATTCACCTCTGCATTTTACATTGGGTATTCTAGCAATGAAAAACTAAATGATTTATGGTCTTCATTTTTATTTTGGGTATTCTGGCAATGAGAAACGAAATGAATTCATCTCTGCATTTTACATTGAGTATTCTAGCAATGAAAAATGAAATGATTTATGGTATGCATTTTTATTTTGTATTATGGTGATGGAAAAGAGGAATTATTCTTGTCTTCATTTCGTTTTACCTTTGGTGCGATTTTTCCCTTGATGAAGACTGTGTTTTGCTTTAAAATTTTGCTGCCATTTGATTCTTGTTAATGCCCAGGTTTTTTCTTTTCAATTCATCAAATTTCTTGCTGTGAAAGACCACGATTTTGGAAGTTAAAAATGGACTGTGTTGCATGCTGAAATCACCCACGATTTTATCCATTTAAATCACAACTTTACTTACCAGAATGACCACGTTTTTTATAATTAGAAGTTGACTATGTTGTTGTATTATTCATCCATGAGTTGGTCCTTTTGTAGTTTTGTTTGTCCATTTTATCCTCCTTCACATTGAACGCATACCCAACGTTCTCTCTGCCAAGCTTTAATTACCACAACAATGTTACTGGCCATGTTGATTATCATGTTAACTGCAATAATAAATGCTATTTTGTTGCCTTATTAATTACTAGAGTAATTGCTACAACAATGTTAATGGTTACCAGCCTCCTTTTTCTGTTAAAGGCCATGATAATTGCAATATGAAATGCTATATTTTTTCCTTATTAATTGCCAGAACAATTGCTACAAGAATGTTATTGGTCAGCAGATTCCTTATATTGATTAAATGCCACAACAAGTTAAACAATTAACAATTATATAAATTGTCAAGTTATTGCGGTATGAATGGTTATGTTAACAGTCATACAAATTGCCTTGTTAATGTTCTGTTAATTGTATGTTAACTAGAATGTTAAATGCCTTATTATTGCTATATTACTTATTATGAGAACAGTCATGTAAAATATCTTGTTAATGCTATATTAATTATCATGTAACTGCTATGATAATCACCTTGTTAAATTGCTACAACATTGTTAATAGTTAGTAGTTCCCTTCTCTATGATAGTAGACCACTAGCATTGTTAGTTCGAACAATATAGCTAGACTACATGTTGATATTTAATTTCTTATAAGTGCTAATGGTAGCATTCCACTTTAAGAATGTTAATGTTGTTATTCAAGTTTATGTCTAGTTGGATGGGGATTTGGATTAATATAGAATTGTCCATTTAGGTCGTAATAAATATTAAAATTTGTATGGTGAGTAAAGACTAGATTGAAAATTTTAGACTTGCTAATTTAGATATGTAATTGATGTTAGTTGGATTTATAGATATCGCCTAATTGGTAGCTCAGACACGCTAAATTGAGTGGTAATTCATGTTAAGTTTTGTTGGTAATTCGTTGACTAATGAAATTTAGACTGGTTAATTGATCTGTAATTAATGCCAATTTAAATCATAGATATTGACCTTTTAGCCTTAATTAATGGTTGGGTTGTTGACGAAGTCATTTTTAGCTTGCGCTTCTTGTTGAGGGTGTTGTTGTTCATTTTAAATAATGTTTGTACTTGGTTTTGTAAACATTTAATGTGCTTGGTTGCTCACTGTAAGGGTTCTAGTTACTTGTGTAATTAATTTTGGGTGCATGGGGTTGTTAGGATGATTGTCCTTAGCTTAGTAGGCTTGGTCTGCGTGTGTCGGGTGTTCCTTAGAATAGTCGCCAGCCTTGAGACCTTAAATGGTCAAAATCGATGGGAACCTGGGCTTGAGCGTTGCTTATGTGTCCTGGAGGTCCTAACCATTGCAGGGTAGGACAGGTGGGTAGTCATTCTTATTCTTTGGCAATTGAATGTCATACATTGCTTCCAGGTGCTTGATGCGTTTTTATGTTAGGTCCTTATGTTTTTTGTGGTGTCAATTGCATGCATTTTGTTCATCGTCATGTTGCGATGTTGAGTATAATGTCATTATTACCTTTCTACATACACACACACAAAAAAAAAATTGCACTTGTTATGTGAGTCTTGTTGTCGTAATGAAATGGGAGGTTCGTTACAAAATTACTCAGTCTCATGTATGTGACAAAATTGTTGGGTGAAAAATGTATATGACTGAAGTGTTGGGTGCAAAATGTATATCACGGAACATAGTAGACATGAAAAATGAAAAATGTGAACCCGCTACTCCACCAACCTGCGACTCCATAATTGTTGGGTGCAAAATGTATATGGCAGAAGTGTTTGGTGAAAAACATATATCACAGAACAAGATGGACAAGAAAAATGAAAACTAAAAATAAATTTCACCTTTATTATCATAAACAAAATCAAAATTTCAAAATTCCAAATTTTCATTTGAAAACGTTGAAAATAATATTGAATAAAATTTAAATGTTTGTTTATGCTATTCATTAAGTAAAAGGAGTTATAGCATTATATAAATAACTATAAATATTGGTACAATGTTATAATATTCTATAAATTACTTAGTCTCTCATGTACAAAATGTATATGAGGGAAGTGTTGGGTGAAAAATGTATATCACGGAACATATTGGACATGAAAAATGAAAAATGTGAACCCACTACTCTACCAACCCGCGACTCCGTAATTGTTGGGTGCAAAATGTAAATGGCGGAAGTGTTGGGTGCGAAATGTATATCACGGAACAAGTTGGACAAGAAAAATGAAAAATAAAAATAATTTTCACCTTTATTATCATAAACAATATCAAAATTCCAAAATTCCAATTTACATTTAAAAACGTTAAAAATAATATTGAATAAAATTTAAATAATTGTTTATATTATTCATTAAGTAAAAAGTGTTGTAGCATTATATAAATTACTATAAATCTTGTTACAATGTTATAATATTCTATAAATTACTCAGTCGCATGTATATGAAGGAATTGTTGGGTGCAAAATGAAGGAATTGTTGGGCGTAAAATATATATGACGGAAGTGTTGGGTGCAAAATGTATATCACGGAACAAGCCAAGAATTTCGTCATATACATTTTGCACCCAACAATTCCGTCATATACATGAGAGTGAGTAATTTATAGAATATTATAACATTTTACCAAGATTTATAGTAATTTATATAATGCTATAACAATTTTTACTTAAAGAATAATATATACAATTATTTAAATTTTATTCAATATTATTTTTAAAGTTTTTAAATGTAAATTTGGAATTTTGATTTTGTTTATAATAATAAGTGTTTGTACTTAGAAATTGAGCCTTCTTGACTCTACAGTTAAGATGGATATATACTTGTATATACTATTTTATATTAATATTAATAAATAAACTATAAATCAAATTTATGATATCTATCATATAATATTAATATTAAATATCCTATTCATTATTAATATGTGATAATGTTTTGTTAAATTGTATTCAATTAATTATTGAATTTTTTATTTATTTTTCATGTCAAGTCTCTTCCGCGATATACATGTTAAGTAAATATTTAAGGCTCTGAGGCCTATTAGGTAAACATTTAAGGATGTCAGAAACATTTAAGGTTGTCAGAACCGTCCAAGGGCCTCGTGCTCTGTAAACATTTAGGAAAGAATGTGTGTGGCAGGCTTTGCGTAAGTTAAGTACTTAATAATAATAAAAAATAGACAAACCTTGGATACTTTAGCATATCATACATTGGGATAAATTTAGCTAGAAGAAAATGTTAAGGCAAACATTCGAACTAATGGTAGCATTAATTCACCTTCAAGGAATTCATAAAAAAATATATTATTCAAAAAAATAGTATATTATCAAAAACTTTGGATATGCTAACATATAAAACATTGGGAATAAGGAAGCCTACAATAAGAACTCCAATCTATTATCCAATAGATCATGACATATATGGTATTTTTTATTATATAAAAATCAATGCTTTTTGTTCCCTAGTTCCAACATTAGATATTACACAAATATTTGTGGTCAAAGGACAAACTAATACTAGGTCAATGAATTATCTATTGCTATAGTCCCTCTATGCCTATGATAGGGACTAATAACATGGAAAATAAATTAATGAGATTAAAGTGGAAATGGATGTGTGGCATGACATGTGTAATCATAAGAAAAGTATTAATAATTACTTAAAAAACTGAAGAGTTTCTTTCTCAACCCTCTAAATATAGGGTTAGTTATAGCCTATAAATAATTACTTAAAAATTTGAAGAGTTTCTTTTTCAACCCTCTAAATATAGGGTTAGCTATAGCCTATAAATAATTACTTAAAAAATTGAAGAGTTTATTTTCAACCCTCTAAATATAGAGTTAGCTATAGCCTACTTGGAAATAAATTGTGGTAGATAAACGTTAATGGTTTTTTTGACATAACTTTTATGGAGAGGTTTTGTTTTTTTAGAGTTTCGTTAAATGTGAGGAGTGTTGTGAGTTTTTTTATTTGATCTCTTTAAGTGGAAGGAGATACTACAATTTGATTGATTGATTAAGTAAAGATGAGATCAGAGAGAGTCTAACCTCTAGGGAGAGTTTCTAATCTCCCCTCAAATGTATTTGTTAGTTGATTGATCCCTTCTTCATTTATTTTAGCATGCGTTTTTAGTGAAACAGATAAGAGATACTACTTAGATTCCATGTACATGGGTTTCATTAGGACTCAATCACACATAAGTTGGGTATAATGCATCTTCTTAGCATATGTTTCTCTTGGGATTTCAATTGTAGTAATACAAAGAAAAGTGGATTTCCATTACTTGTGAAGAAATTCAAATACATGCTTTAGTTTATGTTTCTTTACACCACTTAATGGTTATGATTGGTTTGAAATATTAACATTCTATATTGGTGTTATGTTAGAACTTTGAAAAGATTATAAAAAAAAATTAATTGATTGTATGTAAAAAATCTATATTTTTTTATCAAAAGATGGATTGTTACATTATAATATTATAGAAATTGTGTTTGAAATTCTACTATTTCAACCATTGGCTAAGAAACCACAACCCAAGGTCATCTAAGACATGAAAATCACACCTGGAATAGGTTGCACCAACCCTTAACATGGATCGATGTTTTGGTGTCTCCTCCCTACTAAACACACCATAAGGCTATTGAACACAAAACACTTGGAAAAAAAAAACCCACACCTTAACTAGTTGTGCTAGTGGGAATTGACCAAATTGGGAGGGATGTAGATTGGTTTAATCAATGTATTATAATATCTATTTTTTTAAAACTAAAAAGGAACAATTTATATTTACAGACAACAAAAGTACAATCCCACAAGAGAGGGCCTACCATAGAGTAAACCAAGACCTTGATGTGGTAAAATTATAAACAAGACACCCTAGGAATATGAGATAGGGGCTGCAAAAATAGACATCAACCCCCTCAGTGATACATAAGATTAACTAGCCAGTCTTAGATAGATAAAATCATTCCACACTTCCCCTTCTGAATGAGCAAAAGCAGGGGTAGAGTTGTATATACCCATATGGATTTAAACTTAAGGGAAGCAAGACATAAATGCGAAAAAAAAAAAACAAACCTAGAGACAAAATATCAAAACACAACTTCTGGATTATGGAATCCACCCAGGTAATCCAGGCATTCCTTTCCTTTATCTCCTTTTCCAAGCTTGTCAACCACCTCACTTGGTATGTTGTCATCCTCAATTTGAATTGGGCAGTCCTGCATTCCAGTAGAGTGTTCGTGTTGGGTCTCTTGTCGAACTCTGAACTTGATATCAAACTGGAAGTTATAAAAGGGATCAAGTTTTCCATCGATAATTTCAATCTCTTGGATGGTTTGGTCATTATCTCTTTTGGCCTAAGCCACGACTTGAGCGACCATAGCTTTCATTATCCAAGACATCTCATATAATTGGAAGTATTTGGTTTCTCTAGTGCGGGTGTATTTGGGGTCATCCATCGAGTATTGCACCTCTCTAACAATATTTGTGTATGAAGTTGGGTGTCGTTGGAACTTGATATCTTTCTCAATGTCCATTTCATGCTTTTTCGCTTTCTCTTTCTATGTTCTCAAGTAATGATACCGCATATCGATCATCCAAGCTACTTGAGTTTCCCTTGATCGAGTATTTGAGCCTCTTAATGAAGATGTTTCTGATTGTTTGCCTTCTGGTCCTGCCCCCTTCCTAGACATGGTTCATGGAATGTGAATCTCTAGCTCCTATGAGAGTGTATCCTAGATAAATAGGAGATGGTCCTGGTCCCAAATCCCTCTGTTGAAACTGAGATAGACGAAGCACTTCAGAGGGGTCTTTGTGATCTTCGACCAACTCTGATGCATCCATAGTTCAAAAGAGATTTCCTTTCTTTTCTTGGTTTTCCTAGAGGTTCCTTTAATAACCAACCTGGCATGCCTGAAGGAGGCCACCATCCCCCAGTATCGAGGTCCTTTCCTCCTTACCATTAATCCTGTTACATGGATCGACCAATAGGTGGTTGTACCTACTGTCATTTCGATCTTCTATCCATAACTATTTGAATCATGGATCTCCTCTACCCTATGAATATGACGCAAGATCCTAATATTTTCTCCCTCATTTCCAAGATGGGGGCTCTCAACCTTAATATACACTAATGACCTTCGATATTTTCCATATTCTCCCCACGTACTGGAATGGGCACTTCTTGAGAATTTTCTACACCAACCACCTTCCATTCGACCTTGCATCAAATTATTGCTGGAAAGTACGATGGTCGATATGAACATCAACCCTTGCTAGGATGTGATTACTCTCTACTTGAAAGATGCCAGTCAAGTCATAGAGAGTGGTATTTACCTTCATATTTTAATAGAGCCAAGTGGCATTGGAGGGAAACTCTCGTTTGCCAATTGGGCCCATCTCGCCTTGTCTTTTGATGGTTGTCCTATACCCTTGTGTTGGATCTCCATCTGTTGTCGAATCCTCTTCTTGGACCATCACATGATGTTTCATGTCGATATCACTTAGCCTCGTGGCTTATTTCCATGTAGGGGAATCAGTGGGGTCTACCAAATTGCACTTCGTCATTCGATAGTTCTGTAGGATGCTTGCATTTTCCAATTAGCCTTCCACTGAGTTGGTGCTTCGATGAACATGGGATGGAATTATTACCTGGAAGTGTTGCATCAGGCTTGCGACCTACTGTTATGGAATGATTCCCCTATGGATAGGTGAATATTCCCTTAGAGTACAGATCCCTAATACGAAGACATAAAAACACAAGTGGACACTAACATCCCTTGGAATTTAGTTTAACTAATCAGAAAGAGAGATAAGGAGAAAAGGTGCGATGCACCTAGTTTCAAAGTTTGTCGTCATTGCTTCCAATCTGAGCTTGATATCCAAACTCTTTAGTGCAAATTGACAGCTAAAATGTAATAGAAAACAAAGGTAAACAAAAAAATCATGCTCTACAATATTAGATCAAAAAAATTCATCTACAAATATTGAAGGAACAATAGACAAGCACATCCAATAATACAGAATCTTGAAGGAAATAGGCCAAATATATTAAAATGAGAATGCAAATATAATTCTTTCAAACATGGATGATGATGCAACACTCCTCCAAGCTCCCCTCATCCATCCCTTGCATGATGCCACCAAGATCAGAAGTTTGATACCTAAAAGCTTCCTCCTTTGTCCATGTAAAGCCTTCATTATATAGGATTTGGAGGCTTAACCACCAGAGAGAAGATCACTCACCAGATCCACTAAAATGGGATTTCCATGATTTTTAGGGAGAAAATATCTCTCATGGATTTTAGGGATAAAATATCCCTCAAATATTTTGAGGAGGAAATATCTCTCAAGATCCACCAAATTAGGATTTTGGTTTGAGAAAATATCTCAACCATCCATGAGATTCTCAATCTCTCTATGAGATTAGGAAACTAAATGTGAGGTGGATTCTCACACTAAATTAATTTCCTTTTTATGAATATTAATAAATAATTCATGTGCATATAGTAATTATTTTGACCTTCATATAATATATTTATCCTCCACATTGACTAGGGATTGTGACATATGTTATTTCATGGTGTCAAGGTGTATGTGACACTTAGAAAGGTGCGTATGACACTTTTACGACACTTTCTACACTTAGGGTGAGGTACATAAGTGTGGAATTTCAGTGTGTAACACATGTGTCCATCCATACGAGAATATCCAATTTGTGGAGATTTTTCCTGGGTTTTGCCCCTCTCTCAAGAGATTTAAAGTTGTTATGATGAGGAGAGAGTCTCCTTCCACTTGTAGAGTTGAGATACCCTAGTGTTTTCCCATGTTGAGGTCTCGGATGAGTCCTTATAGCTCAACCACATTATTAGAGTTGTACCCCATATTGTTGGCATACATAGCCATGATTCTCCCCTCTAGGTCACTTAAGAATCCCCCGCTCCATAATTCTCCGGGTTGTCCTTGGAGGTATCATCGAAATTTAGTTGGGTTGTTCCATTTTCCGGTGGATTCCATGCTTGGTATGTTGCTTCCGATTTTCGTGGATGATTTTTGGGAGCTTTCTAGAAGGTTAGGTTGAAATTCTAGTGCCTAAAGATATATGCTTCCCCCATAGGAACTATTTGGTCTTCCACTAACCAGGTACTCGGAACGATGGATTCTTCCATGTTCTCTTTAATTTTGTTCCAAACTCCCTGAGTAGGTATGGGATTTTGTTTAAAAATTCATCTGTTTCTTTCTTTCCACTGGTTCCACATCGCGAACCCTAGAAATATCTCCCAAGCTTTGTTTAGGATGGGATTTTTGAATGGCTTGACTAACTAGTGGGTAATTAGTTTTCTTGGGTTTTCCATGTCTATCCCATATCTCCAAAACATTATTTCCCCATTATCCCAAATCCTTCGCACTCCGTTGCAAGAGAAGAATAGATGGGAGAGGGTTTCCTCCTCTATTTTGCAGAGCATGCATATGGAGGGGCCTTTGTACCCTATCGATCTTAGTTTATTCCAAGTAAACACTTTTTGAGGGAGAATCAACCACAAGAAGGTTTCTATTTTGGGCTATATCGCTGGTTGCCTGATGCCCTGCCAGTCCTTTATCTTTTCCTCTTTTGTTAAGTTCAATGCTTGAAATCAATTTTTTTTTACTTTTTACATCCCCTCGCCTTTTTTTCTCCATTGGATAATATCTAGGCCATTTATTATTTTTATCTGTCTGATGGAAAGCTTAGTTTTAATCTGATTTAATATCTTTGGGTCTAGATGGGAAAGGCGAGATAGCCAAATCTTTCCAAATTATTGAAACTTAAGTTGATGGGGGAGCCTGCACTCTCCCAATACTAATGGACTTGGGTCTATCCTTTTTCCAACATGGAGGTTCTAGCACATTCCATTTCTTCTCAGTTTTCTAGGGTTGGAAGTTTCTCCCATGAATCATCCTAAAAGAGGGCAGTCTTCCCATTATGAACTTCCCAAAAACTATCTTGTTGGCCTAGCTCTCGATTTTTTCAAGATAAATTCCAGATAAGAGGTCTTAGACAGATTCCATCCATGTGGATGAGGTTCGATGGATCTACCTTAGGGGCATTATTTTTTCCACACTTTGGCCTAGAAAAACTTTGTGTTAGAAATCCATCTCCATCATAATTTGGCTACTATAGCTAGTCCTGCATGCAATGGATCCTTGATTCCAATGCCTCCATGGGTCTTTTGTTTACATATTTTTTCCCAAGCTACTAAATCTCATTTTTGTATTTTGTGGCCCCTCCCCATACGAAGGATCTCTGAAGGGTGAAAAATAGGATTGTTGGCAACATGAAGAATAAGTACAAGGGAATGGAGCTAAGGACCAGTTTGATGAGAAGAATTATGGGAGGAAGAGTTGGGAATCTATGAGTCTAGTTCTTCATATATGTTTCTAGTTTATCCAAAATCTCTTGCCATGAAGTACTATAGATGACCTTGTTGAGAAGCGAGGCTCTGTAACATCCCACTCTGGCGCATTGAGTAAACTTATTTTTTGAGGACACTTGCTCGCAAGTGATCTAGACCTTTATGATGTTAAACATTTATCCTTGATTATGATGCGTTATGATAGATGACTTGATGTTTTACTGCCTTGACATAGACAGGTGCTATTGACTTGGTTTTACTGAGTGTGCAGGGTTTCAGACCTTGAGGATGAAGAGGCATCGGTGGAACCCCCTTGGACTTCGTATTGAGTCAGGGAGTGTGCTATTTGGGTTGATTTATTTACTGTGATATTTCTTTGATCTGATGATATGATGTTGACATGTTTTGACACGATTGTTGATGATGCAGGCTGACGATAGCTTGTCAACCAGACTCACATATGGAGTAAAGGGTCCACACACGATTTCCATAGAGGTTAAGGGAGAGGGGTGGATAGCAGCCCTACCACCGCCTACTAGCACTCCCGTCGTGGCTCGAACTGTAGGTTAACAATTACCTAGTTCGAGAGGATCCATGATGCCGTGAGGGAAGACTGCGACAGTCACTCACGATGATTCTAAGGGGCGCGCAATAAGGCAGGGGCCTTATTCCTTAGAGCCCTTAGTCTCCCACAAGTTCACCTGGGGGAGTGTTGACTCTAGGGGTTATATATGTCTACCAATCAGTCCAGTTGGCG